>CAIGRT010100593.1:0-17051 GCA_903798405.1 Fraxinus platypoda | reverse complement strand
CATTAGCTGCTCTTGCTTCCTGTTATGCCATTGTTTCACGTTCATTTCTTTGTATACCCTTTAGAAAACGGAATGCGAGTTTTGGTTTAGGATCAACACGTAATAGTTCGAGATTTCTCTTTCTTCACATACACAGTTGAAAATGAAAACAAAGAAACTATTGGAAATAGAAATAAAATAAATGAAATAAAATTAAAATTAAAATTAAAATCTAAATTAAAATAAAAGCCAATTGGTAATAATATCAGTAAAATCAAATAAAATAATCCTGACAACGGTGCCAAGAACTTGTTACGCACTTTGTACGACATAAATTATACTGCAAGTCTACTGTGTCAAGTTTTATAATATATGAAGAGAATTAGAGTTTGAACCCACATGAATTGATATTTAATTCCTATTAAGTACTATAATTATTTTAGCTTTTACTTTATCTAGAAAATCAAGTTTAAAATCAATGTTTTTGTACAAATCTAACGTGGATGTGGTGGACGTTCAAGTAAAATAAGGCAAATTATAAGAGATTTATCAACGTGAGAAAGCCTAAGGAATGATTTTACCTCACTATCAACAATGTCTCTCAACTTTTATAGCTACTTCTATCATTTTTTTCTAAATTTATAGGCAAGAACCCTAGATTAGTTCTATTCCCTCTCTCGAGTGTCAAATAGAACATATCTCGGTATTTTAATTCCAATATTTCTATTCCGAATTAAAGATCTATAAATTATCAAGAACGGGTTCTTAAATGGAATAAACATCAAATATTTCACATATTTTCTCTCAAAACTTACAAAATCTAGGTTAAGTTATTCTTAGATCACGCCTAAATCTCCATCTCTCGAGTAGCTAGATTTAAAGCATCAAATCATTCAACTATGATTAGGTAATTGAAAGCAATGGGTAAGAATCAACACAAATAAACTAATGGAATCAAAAGAAATAACTATATTAGAATCCAAAAATATCATAAGTTAGGTTACATCAAATCCTAAATCTAGAATTAAGTTCATGATTAAGAGAAAAAACATAATATAATCTAATATAAAGGATATGGAGAAGAAGAAAAAATGAGAAAAAATTGATTTGGCCCATGAAATCTCCCCCTTGATGTTGTCTTTCTTGCTCTCAATTAATCTCTTGCTCCTTTGTCTCATGCGTCATTCCACCTATCAAAAGTAGGTCTTCAAGTTTGTATTTATAATCCCTTAAAGTTTCAAGACGAGTAGGGATTGGACCGGGCCAAAAACTTTCTATAAAATCCAATTTTTTAACCTCTGGTGGCGGCGCCACGGCTCCCTTAGCAGGCGCCGCAGTGCCGCGATGAATCCTTTGATGGCGCCGCAACGCCGCAATTCTACTAATTTTTGTTATGGCTAAGCGTCGCGACACCCAATGCTGGCACCATGGCGCCCAACATTCTGTTGATTTTCTAGTTGTTTCTTCGGTGCACAGGCTATGTTTCCTTCACTTTTGGTCTCATTTTCTTGCCTCTTTTCCACTTTATTTTTCTCTTCTTTCATTTCCATTACATGCCCACTTCTACGATCAACAATTTCGCTCCATTCCAAGCTTCAAAATATGTCATTTCTCCATGTTACCTAACCTACAAAACAACATGAAGAAACACATCAAAACGCTCAAAAGTGCTCAAGAACAAATTGAAAACTATGTTTTAGAGGTGCTAGTTCAATGAGTGAATTACATTCATTAGGTCCCCATACTTTGATTTTCACCATTTTTCGACATAATGTCTTCCGGGTGGATCCTTCATATTCATGTTCCAATTACATACAATTAAATTCATTTAATCTCTGATCATCATTTTTTTTCTTTAACTATTAGAAAATTGTAATTAGGTTCCCATACTTTGATTTTCGTCAATTTTCGACATAATGTCTTCCCGGTGAATCCTTAAACTAACTTTTTTTAAATTTAATTTTTGTTTATTGTATGAGTAATTACAATATATTTAATTGCATATGTTATGATGAGAACATTAACGAAATAAGAAAAGTACGATAATTTTCAAAATTTACGAACAATAAAGTACTATAAATAGAGATTACACATGGTTTAAATATTTATTGTATGAGTAATTACAATATATTTAATTGCATATGTTATGATGAGAACATTAACGAAATAAGAAAAGTACGATAATTTTCAAAATTTACGAACAATAAAGTACTATACATAGAGATTACACATGGTTTAAATAAAAATTATACATCCGTCGAATTATTATGTAGTGGGATCTGACTTGTACAAAATTGATGAGTATGCCCAGTTGCGTTGTACCTTCCGCTCTTATGCAGTCTGAGAAACTCTCCGGTAAATGATATTTTAGACGTAGGCCTATGTCCAAGAGTACGCGGTGTAACTTTGGGTTGCAACAAATTATTAAGTGGGAGAATGTGGTCGAGAACTTCCCAGTCGTCTTCTTTTGGTAGAGAAAATATAGTTACGACATACGCTTCTCTCTAATAATTATCCATGTAATAATGAGTGCATAAGTTGTGTGGTGAAAATCCTCTATGCATAGCCACTGCGACTGCATGCGCAGATAGAAAACTCTCCAACTGAAGTTGTCTACACATGTAGGTATTATCATTCAAGTTCATGATGTACCCGATATTACGTCAGCATCTCACAGTTAAGCGAAATTGATGCAGTAGTTCTACACCTACCTTTCTCGCCACTTCTAAAGTTTTGAAGAGTTTATCTTCCTGAGCTGGGGTTAGCTCACTTGTGCACACAGTTGATTCCGCATGTCGATCATGAAACCATTACTGTAGCTTGTTAAGAATGTGCTCAATCATTGCAAGAATTGATAACTTTCGATCCTTCTTCAATAATGCATTGCGTGACTCTGCATTGTTTGACGTCATTATGTTGTATCGACGTCTTGGACAATGTGATCGTGCCCAATATTCAATCTCAATCTTCACCGTTAGATACTCTCATGCATCATGTGATTTATTTTTTATTTCGACCATAAATTTATTAAACTCTTCGAAACAATAGTCTTTTGCAGCTCTCCTAAACAATGCAACGATGTCACTCTCCTAATACTTAGTTTTCATATTGCCTTGTATATGGTACATGCAATAACCATGATGTGTCTCGGGGGAAACTTCAGCGATACAATTTATTATAGGCTGCCCCGGGTTAGTTACAAATGCAAGGTTCTCGACGTCCTAAATTACTTCCCTCAACTTTATAAAGAACCGATGCATCGATGGAACATTCTCGCCATCGACTATACCGAATACAATAGGGTAAATTTGGATGTTGGCATCTTGACATGTAGCAATAATAAACTTCATTTTGTATTTAGCTTTCAGGGTTGTACCATCGACTAGAATTAGGGGTCGTATCGCATTTTGAAATCCTCGAATGCATTGTCAAAGAGCTATAAAGAAATACTTGAAGTGATTATCGCCAACGGTCTCAATAAAAAATGCTGAGTCGGGATTAGTTCTCTCCATGTTATGTCAATATCTGGCCATCTTCTCGATCGAATCCATTAAATCCTCCAATGCACATTCTTTAGCCTTTTGGTAGCTCATGACCACCCCATACTCTCGACGAACGTCGCTAATGATATCTGTAGGTCTTCAAACTTGTGTATTATCTATTTACCAATAAACCATGATCGGGTTTGCATGTGATCATTTCGACAAATAACGACTTCATAAGTATGTTCTTGTGCATATTTGCAAACTGCAAAGAACTCATTCGTGTCCATCTTCATTTCTCGCAAACGCCAATTGCAACTGTTGTCCACACAAATAATTGTGTATATATATACTTGTTTGATTTCTTCATTTTAAACTCAAAGTTATGTTTAGTGCAATCCAATGCACAGCTTCCTGGAAATCTCTCTTCATGTCAAACAGTTGATCGACATGAAAATCTTCATCATCGGGAAACACACGCTAACAATTAGAAGACCGTGTACTCGGTCCAACCTATAAATCATGTCTTTGACTAGATAAAACAATCAAATCCTAATTTATAAATGGTCTTTCATCCTCGTTGTCTAATAGTGAGATCATGATAAGTAGCAACTATCTCGAGAATAATCACACCATCCTCACGAGCTATCTTCACTGTGTCCCCAAAAATCATTAACATTACGATCCCCTCCATCAGAATCTTTGTGTTCACTCTCGAGAATATTCTTCCTCGATAAAGTTACGCAAATAGAAGTCGACTTACTACCTTGGTTCAATTGAATTAGCAACTTCATTTGCACTTCAAAAGTAACTTTTACTCGTGGAATCAGAATGAAATGGTCGTGAAATATAAATCCAAATTTCATATCGTACTGAGAGGGATGACGTTGAGCAGGTTTTGTATATTATGGTATATTTTCGAAAATGATGTACTCGATGTTGTCACAATTCCAGTAACCCCATCTTCTTCACTCGTCCATTTCCATTTCCATTTACATTTCCATTTCCATTTTCATCAAGCATTTTCATTCATTTGAAATCACCAAAGTAACAAATGGGAAGACATGTTGATCCTATATCTGCATTACGAATTAAAATATTAAAAAAATTAGATTAATCATAAAGAATTAATCAATAAAGATACTGATTTTTTTTTAAAAAAAAGGACAGCCCAGGTGGGCAGACCGTCGGGCCGCCCGTTAACAATTGGGCCCAAGTTGGGCCAAACAACATGGACGGCCCAACAACTGAACAGTCTGTTATGGCGTTGTCCAACTGTTCGGATTCTTAAAATACCTGATTTGATTATGCATATGATTTTTTTTCATTTTTATTTAAAAAATTATAGATTTGTTAACTGATATGTATAAAATTATCTACGTATTAGCATATATCGAAATAAAATTTAACAATTAAAAAAAATACTAATTTAACGAAAACGAAATTAAATATATGTAAATATACTTATCGATTCAAAGTGTTGGATATGAACGAAATATTTTTGTTGAGCGTTTGATAAATTTATGAGATTTTAAGGTTAAAATAGATGAAAAATGAAAGAGTCATTATCTGTGTTGGAGAAAATAGATAAATAATGTGATTTGATTTTGAAATTTTAACTGGAAAGTGTTTGTTTTTGTTATTTTTTAACTAAAAGGTTATTCTTGTCTTTTTAATATAACCATATTTTTGTAGTTAAATGACCTTATTAAAGGTATTTTTGTCTTTCACAATTGAAAATGCCATTGTAGTAGATACAGAGTAAGTTAGACTCATGTGATGAATGGTAAATTTGACATGGCCTTGAGGAATTTAGCTGTCTACTCAACACATTGTAAAGACCCATAATCATATAACCTACCATATTAGTTGGATTTCTTGTAGTTCTTCAAGATTTTTTAATTAATTGATTTATTAGGAAGTGAGTTGTCTATAATTGTTCTTGGTGTCGGGGACTGAGCTAGAAAAATACGAGAAGCGAAATTTAAAAAAATTCTAATAAACTTACGTTATAAAAGATGTTTTATGTCGCGAGATATAATTTAGAAGTCTTAAGATTATGAAAAAGTGGGCCAGATACAAATGCAAGTACAAATTTAAATGGCAACCTTAAGTTGTTTTACTATTGCCAAATAGAAAAATCAACATTCTCCCTAGGAAATATAAATTGGCGGAAGCATGATAGACATGAACAAATAATATATACCCATCAATCAAAACTAAAGAAAATTTAACAAGTACTCTTATTATATATAAGTTCCAAATAATTTTGACGGCTCGTTATTTCAAAAAATTGAAAACTTTGATTTAAACACGGAATAAAGAATACATGACTGTAAGTCACTATTCCCAAAATAATATTTGATGTTGGCACCAATCTTTTATGCCGACACATTCTAATATCACTTGAAATGGAGAAAACCGATCGAAAATATCAAGGATCCAAGAAATTAGATTTATTTTACATCCATATTTGACTCACTTCAACAATATACTTTTATTCACATTAATCTATAAAATATAAGTTTTTAACAAATATTTTTTAATGACATAATTAAATATAGAACAACGTTAATAACAACTATTTCATGGTCAAAATAAGTAATTTTTTACTATAAATAAGAATAAGTAGTATACAAAAACATCCATAGAAACAAAAATTTAATTACTTTTAAACTTAGTCCTTATTGTTACTTATTTAGCTTAATTAAAATTATTTATTACAAAAGTTACTTATTTAGTTATATGTGGAGTTTTAAACTTAGTCGAATGCGAATAAAATGAATATGTAATGATTGTGTAGTCTTTTAACTAAATAATTTATTTTGAAGAATATTTGGTTAAAAAATAATCATTTATGAACTTTTATCCACACATTTTGTAGAATTTACAATTATTACCCACTTACTGTCTACACATTTCATTGGATCCACAATTTACAATCACTAACATTTTAATTTAATCATTTATGTGCATTCTGGCAAAACTTAAATTATAATTTTTGCTGGTCAAACATGCTTTTTATTTACATATTTTATAAGACTCGCGACTTATTATTCACGCATTCTATAATACTCGTAGCTTATAAGTCCTTGAAATCACTGTCAAACAAGCCCTAAATAAATGGGCCCAACAATGAATACCAAGAAGAGGGAATTACACCTATTACCCATTTTTAAATATTAATTCATATAATACAATTACAGTTTTTTTTTATCCTATTAATATTACTTTTTATACAGTAAAAAGTGAAATATCAAAAACTGCTTAATTCATGAATTGATTATTTTGTGAGCTTATATCTATCCACTAGACAAGCCCAATCAAATTAACACATTAAAGGCTCAATAGTCAATATCACCAATGTCCCATTCCACAGATGAAAACCCTCAATTACAGCCCTCGCCATATTCGTTCAAAAATCAAAACCCTGTAATCCACAAAATCAAGGCATCCCACAAATCTCACACCCCATATATATCATAATTTTCGCTCCATATTCTCAATATCAAATCAATAATTTTTATCAATGAATGCTCAAGATTTGGGGTTTCTATCATTATGAAATGGAGATATACGTAATGTCAGAAAAATTCAATCCCAACATTTTGAGGTCACATTTGGCAGTCCGATTTTACGAGTATGGATGCGAAAAGATAATTGAAGGATACGGAACTCGCTATGACCTTGTGCCGCGTAGTGTGAAGAGAGAGAGGAAGCTCACGGCATAAAAAAATGTTTAAATTTTATCTATCGACTATGTTTTTGGATAGTAGAAAATGTTGTGATGTTTCCACAGTACTAGTAGGTTTTCTATTTTGTCAATCTGGAATGAATGAATCAGTTTGTGGACACTGATCATATTATTTTGTCTATTTTTCATGCAAAACTATGACCATGTTTAGAAATTCAAATAAAGTATTGTTCTACTTGTTGATTATCTTATCAATGTTGGGCACATTTCTGCTTCTGTACAGTGATGAACATGGATGGGTAGGTTTACTATTTCTTGTATATTTTTTTTACCTGTCGCAGTTTTCCAGGTTGCTTATTTTAGTAACCAAACAAATGTGCATTCTTGGAGAAATTCAACATATTGAACATGTTCACAGTCTCCTAACGTTGTCTCAGACTTAGAAAGGTGGTAACTCCATGTTCATCATGTTTTGGATTCGGCTAGAAGCCAAAACCAGAGGTTGCACCATTGATTCCTTTTGCCGTTGTTTTATGCATTAACTTATGAGACCAAATTGTAATATGCTAAAGGAGGGCAATGATAGCGCGAGACTCTATTGCATATTTAGAACTGCCGAGCAATTTGAATTGTTTAGCTCAACATGATCCTCCAACAAATTAAGCACCTGCACTTGTTTGGTGGAGCTTTTTCTCCTTAATTATTAGCACTTTTTTGACCGTTTAAATGTCAGGTGGGACCCAATGTGAGAGCACAAGTCAACAAAGATGGCAGATTTTGGCTTGCAACGGTACAAAAATTGATTTTTCTCCCCTGAAAAGCTGCTCCAAACAATGGAAAACCTCACGTGTTGTGCACACATCAACATTGCGTAACTCGGTTTTACAAAGCGTCTGTCAAACAAATCTTTTTTGGACAACAAATAAGATAGTTCATTAACTAAGAATAGCAGGCCGATGCATTCAACGAGAATTCCACATTTAATTAGAACACCAAACCTTTACAATAACCAGTACATGAATTTTTACAAAACATATCTAATTTACATCATCCATAATTGAAACATATCAACATCAGATATATAAAACAAAGAGATATCACTACTCTTTTATTATAATAAGGAACATACATGAATTGGAAAAAATAACAGACTTTACTCTAGAAATGTGAATCGAGAATGATTTCACTCCCCGTTTATTTTAACAAAGGAAGATTCATAAATTTAAAAAAAAAAACATATTTTTCACCAAAACGTATGAATCGAGAATCATTTGAAAACAATCTGAAGATAACGATTTCAATAAATCATAAGGTGGTGGGTGTTATGAAGCTCTAGTTCAGATACTTCGCATTTCCGTTGACAATTTCGAATCTCTCTTACGCTTGCCTAGATGACACAATGGCAGTGGTTGCTTAGAGGTTCTCCTATTGTGCTCCCTCCCGCCATACTTTCCACATATTGTTGGATGTGAGCACTCCACCCTAGTCCATCTTCTCATTTTCTTAGGCCTACTTGGTTGTCTCTTAGATTTAGGAGGAAATATTTCATCATGCCTTCAAGCTTTGTGTACACCCTGGCAGCCGTATTGAAAGGCTTGGCTATGTCCTTACCACAATTACCGTAAGTGGATCTCAGGTTCTGTAAAATATGACATGCACAAAATCCGTGTTTAGGCAAATTGTTGTCAAACGACCTCTCAGACAACGATGTAAAATTGGTATAATTTTATCAATCGACATCGATCAATTGACTGAACTAGAATTTCGACTTCTACATGAAACGAACCGAACCTAAAACTATTTGGGACTATTGGAAGGAGTCTAATTAATTAGAGTTGCTCATAACCCGCTTCCTTACTTGTTTGACGGCTTGTTATTATTGGCCCACTTATTGGTTCTGGGCTTGGCCCATTACTATATGTAATACCTACCTATATATACTTGAGCCCTATTGCTTTGTGATGTATGTGTATTATTTTTGCTCTTCCCTTTGAGATAAAACACTGTTGCTTCCCTGCTTTCTCCGTGATTCTGCCTCTGCCGTTTTTTGTTCTCTTCTTCACTGCCTTGTGGCTGATTGATTGGTTACAAATAATACATTCATCCCGTGTTCCTTTGTGGGTACTTAAAGAACAACCAAAGTTGGGAAGAATAGGAGGTTTGCGTTGTGATTTGTTGGGGTCGATTTCATTGGATTTGGACTGAGCCAGGGAAAAATGCCATTGGTGATCAATCTTCCGCTTACATCTGGTATCAAAGCCATTGGTGTGAGATTTTCCGGCCAAAAATCGATCAAACCACCCACACTCTGAAACCTTTCATTTTGTTGCAGCACAGGAACAAATGGAACTGTTAGCTGACCCAAAAAATAATTTTGACCAGATTATTAAATATCTTAATAAGTGTAAAATGGTAAGATCGCACTGCAATCACCACCACCACCTCAAACCACCAATCGCCATCGCCATAGCTCCCAAAGCCCGTTACAATTCAGTGTTTCACCACAGTCATAGCCACTGTCACCATCATTTTCAATCCATTGAATTCACCATCTCTCTCAAGTCTCACCCCCACTCATTTCTTCACGGGATATCTTTGACCTGCCCAAAATTGGACTGTTCAATCGAGATCAACATCATCGGTGAATTTATATTGAACCCATTTGCTAAGATTGTTGCTGGGTCGGTATATATAGTAGCTTAAAATGCGAGTTTATTTGGGGATTCACTCATTAACGTGACGGAATTAGGGGAGCCTTCGGAGGACTCCACTGGGACACCTAAAGAGGTGTAGGGTGGAGGCAGGGGACATGGGGGCCGGGGTGCAAGATGTGCCTGAGGATGTGTGGGGGCGGGGAAGCGTATTCGGATGGAAGGTAGAGGTGGTAGAGAGGTGAGAGTTTGATGTGAATTCGACATTGGTGGGGAAAGAAGAGAAACCATTTCCATCTCCTCAATTTTTTGAAGGAAATCTTGGTCAGGTAATGTGTATGAGAGAAAGAGAGAGTTTTTTTTTTTTTTTGTCTTTCTCAGTGATGTTGTTGCGACCGTGGCAGACGGTTTCTTGGTTTGGTTTTGGGTGTGAGGGTGTGGAGTAGACTCAGTAGAGACAAGATGGGATTTTCGTTTTTTTCTTTTGGTTTTTTAAATTTAGCCCAATCCCTTTCAAACAAAATAATTTATTTCTCATACTAATTTTCAACCACATATTTAATTTTGCACGTAATCCCAAAATATTTTTCCACTTTCCCATACATTCATGCAATAAAATATTTTCACACTTTTAACCACACATTTTCTAAAAAATTATTATTCAAAATATCATTTCTAGATAATAATGACCATCAAACAATGGCTTAATTTTTAACTTATATATGTATAAAATATAAAGTTACCATTTTCAATCATTCGTTCATACAATAAAATATTTTACACGTAATCCCAAAATTTAACCGCACATTTTTTTCAAAAAAATCACTATTCAAAAACATAATTTCTACGCAATAATGACATTCAAACAGGTGTTTAATTTTTAACTTATACATGTATAAAATGTAAAGTTATCATTTTACCTTGAAATAGTTAATAATGTGGTCAAAATTCTTTTTTGGGGTCAAATGGATGAAATTTTGTCCTCGTGCTGTAATAAAATGAAAGACAACTGCAATTCTCCCTTTCGATAACTTTAAAAGACAAAATTGAGAGTGCCCCCAATTTCTAGGATATAGTTCTGCAAAGTATATACATTATGATTCTGACACAGTAGTAACACAAACAAATGTTAATTTCCTAACACGACTGATGAAAGTTCATAGAAAAACTTCAGTACAAATATTTGTACATCCAGCAAAATGCACTTAAACAGTGATAACATAGTTCATGACAAGCAGAACTCAAGAGGTAAATCTTCATCACTTACCAACGTAACATTGTAAATTAAAGTAAATAAGCACCCAAGAGCTACACGAGCAAAACCTCCAGGATCCAAGAGACATTCGAAGAAGACACTGGAAGTAAAAAACTAACCAAGGCCAGCTTATATCCATACAAATTATTCAATTCTGCAAGGACGGTCAAGTGAAAAATAAAACTATTATACCTGTTCATGTTTCTTCAAAGAACTGACATAAAACCAGCAGTCAGATACGTGGACATTCAACTCAAATTCAGCGTATAGAATGTGCCATGAAAATCCAATTTTAATATCAAGTGACAGGATCAACCTAACCTTGTGAACCAATACTCAATAGATGAAGTATTTAAACGAGCACCTTAGGAAACAAGAAATTTAGAACCTGGAGAATATGGAGCAGTATTTAAATTTCCTTTGCAACAATCAATCCCCTGCATACCTTTAAATTTGCCATGATCTTGTCAAGTCATACACAACAAAGATATAAAAGGCAGGCCTTTGGTAGTTTTAAATGCGTATAAGCTGCGATTTACAAGACAGGAAACGGAACAGAGGAGATGACTCGTCTGCACAATTTGATGGAAATAATAAAAATTATTTCTCATCCATCAGCAACATCTACTTTGGTCAGAAGCAAGTGCCTCAATGAGATTTTTATGCACGTTTACCAGCCATGGTAAATAGTCGACTGTAAATTAAGCTGATACACAATTAAGTCTCCAAAAGAGAAAGGTGGTGACATGCAACATGAAACAAGATCTATCATAGTTCGAATGAAATTATACAAAATCAAGCCTAATAATTGTATTCAGACTTTGTCATCTGAAACTTCATATGCAGATTAGTTATTGATTGTTCAGATTATTTATTCTTCTGATCATCTATTTATGTAAGAGCACAGTAAGAAAGTAAAAGCATACTTCAGGAGAGTGAAACTTAACCTGAAACAATAACAAAAGCAATGTAAGCCGTAAACGTATAATGCAGGAAAATGCTATGTAGTCTCAAGATAGATTTTTATTTAAATTTTGAGATTTTATATTTTTTCATCTTCTTTCAGTAGTAATCTGTCAATTCATTTCCCAATATCAAGACCATACAACACGCCAACATACATCTCGATTGAGCCTCGAAAGGAAGTCTCTCTTAACTTGACGAATGTAGAACAAGTTAGCAAACTATCAGAGCCAGCTTGATGACAGGTACCAACTCGCTTCACGCCCAAGAGCTCTGCAATAGTGTTCAATCCGCCATAAAGATTGTTGCAGAACCTGATCAGATACTTGATATCATAGATAATCGGGAAGTACATCTTGAGCAAATCATAGAACTCAGCTTGAGTATCAGGCAAACTCTTCCAAGTCAATAGCTTCAACATGTACCCAAAATCATACGCACTATGAAAAGTCACCCAATGGACCTCATCATTCAATACAACCCCAGATGTCATCAGAAGTTGGCTGAATTCATAAACATGGATACCGTCCTCACTATTTTTCTTGAAATCAATGCCACTATTGCTTAATAGTTCGATGGAGTCGTGCATGTAAACATCTTCGTCAAGGTTAAATTCACGAAAATTAAACTGCCAAATGCAGTATTTATCAGTTCCACAAGTAGGGAGATTCCCATTTTTATCAGAGAAGGTTAGGCCCAATTGAATTACCTTCAGAAGATCCACATTAGCCTTAAGGGTCTTAAAATTTATCTCAGCTCTAGTCTTAAAATCACCTACAGGCCAAATAACAATGCCCGGAAACTCAGTATCCATAGAAATGTACGGGTAATCATCTACAATATCTCGAATTAAAGCAAACTCGGCTTCAAGATTGTCATGCCACACCTCCCTTATATGTATTGTATCACTTGTGGGCGAAAAAACCATTTTCTCATTAAAACCGCAGCACATACGGACAAAAGAGAAACCAAGAAAAGCAGTTCAACAAAATCTGCATAAAGAATTCACCAAGAAACACACAAAAAAAACGTATGAATAAAAAAAAATCACATAAACACCCAGATCAAAAAAATTAGCAAAAAGATTGAGATCTGACCTTCAAGATGTAAACTTTACACTTATGGTTTAATATATCCTGTTTAATTTTTTTTGGGCTGTGAAAAAGGAAAATGGTGTAATTTAGGAATTCTTATCTCAAAATGGGATTAAATGGTGATTTTCTGGAGGAAAAAAATATGAGTTTACGCACACAGAGAAACAAAGAGAGAGGGGGGATTTGAAGTCCCCTCACCTCTCACATTGTAATAGCAAGTGAAGGGTTTGGGTTTTGCATGAAATAAGAGTAAAGAGAGAAGACAGAAGTGTGGGGATGAATATATATATACTAGAGCCTCTATGTATGTAATCTGTATGTATACATCTAGAATTAATAGTGGATTACAAGAATTTCGAGTAAGGCCCAAAGTTGTGATAATGGCTTTTTTGGGTCCAAGTTTGGGTTGGATTTGAGCTAAGTGGACCGAAAAGTTTACTACACAGTTATTCGATATTTTTGTCTAGTTGAACAAAATACTAAAATAGCACTAAATAGTAAACCATACTAGATAGAAAAGAGAGGAGAAGAAATTAAAATTTTATCTACTATTCCTATGTTAAAATTACTTGAATTAGTCAGTTGCAATTATTTATTGGGAAAATTGAAATCACGGTACTAAACCTTTCATTTGTGTTATCCACGGTGCCAAACATTTCAAAAATTCTCACATAGAGTCCAAATTCATGGTTTTCGTTTGTTTGATTGTTAGATGACTAGAATAATAAAATTTGACTTATTTTGACTAATTTCTAAAAGAGTAACATTGTAAATTTACATTTTTCACAAAAAAACATAATTATAATAATATTAAATTAAAAACAAAAAACCACGAAGAGGAACCGGCAATAGAAACTCCCTCAAGCAACGTCGCCATACCCACCCGTCACTGCCAACGCCATCACCTCAACTTCCCGACTTTAATCACGGAGAGGAACAGACAATAGTGCTCGCCTTTGAGCCTTTCGTGTTCAACTTTAAGGCTAATTATCATCTCAATCGAACATTCACTCCACGGCCACCATCTCTCCTCTATTGTCTTTCCCCACCATTACCACCTCAATTCAATAACACTAACACCACGACAATGGCAAAATGTCAAAAACAAATCTGATTTCAAAATTAGTTTCGAATTTCAAATATGAATGTAACACAAATACAGAAACTTTGAAACTGAAAAATAGCAGAGCAAATTATAGAAAGAAATTGAAAATAAGGTTCCCTAATCACAATCTAGAGTGTTTGATTTGGAGGAGTTGTTGAGAGCTTCAGCCGAGTATTCGGTGAAGGTAACGGTCGAATTATTTGCTGTCTTTTGGTAAATCTTTCTTGTCTTCTTTCTTGGTTTGAATTTGTTTAATAAAAGTAGTGGATTTGGAGGTAGAGAGAGGAAGAAGTTGGGTGAATCTCGAATTATTTTTATTTTTTTCTCTTTCCTTTGTTTAAATTAGGTGAATTAGAGATGGGGGTGGTCGACGACCTAGGTGGTGGTGGCTGTGACGGCGATTTTGATACAATGGAATGGGGTTGTATGGAGATGGGGAAGAAGGAGGCAGGCGGGCAAGTTTTGATATTTTTTTTATTTAATTATTTTAATTTATATAAAAATGTAAATTTACCCATTTACCCTCTAAACATTAGTCAACATTTCGTTAGACCATGGACTTTTGGTTAACTGACGGTTAAATTAACGAAAACCATCCATTTAGACTTTAGGTGAGAATTTTTGAAAGACTTGGTGCCGTAGGTAGCACAAATGAAATGTTTGGTACCTTAGTTGCAATTTTTCCTTATTTATTTATAAAAACTATAATGCATCTATGAAAATAAAAAATAAAATAAAAAACCTTTTGAAGGTGACAGATACTAACATTATATTCGTTGAAATTGTGAAAATGAATTCGATTTTTATGCAATAAATTACCCGTGTTATGAAAATTTGATGAAGTACAAGAAACCCACCAACAAGAATTCACCAAAAATGGAAGGTTTGAACATGATTATGAATCGTTGTCCTTAAACGATATTTGTCGCCACGGGATAAGTGCCTAAAGGCTTTCAAAGGTAAATATTTTGTAGGAGAAATCAAAACCTTAATCCAGATTTGAATCAAGCAAAAAACCAAACATGAAAATGAACTTTTAGTACAAATATTGAAACTGAGTTTGATCTTTGAGGTATATATTTGATGCTAAAGATGTTTTTGATATATTTTCCAATATGAAAATCATCCCTATATATAGTAGCGCTACAACCTCCATATATGAAATATTGCCAAAATCAAACCTAATGAATGTGAGAACATTTAAAACGGCACTAGAATTCAAAACCTCAACGAGAAAATTTTAAATTGGATAATCACCTAGTTCACCCGAAATTTCTCAGGTTTGAAGTTTTGAAGCCGAGCGATCACCTGGCTGATCGCCTAGTCTTAATTTTTATTTTCCATTCTGGTTTTTTTTTTCCACACATGCTTCAACGCATAGTTATTCACTTCCAAATCACACTTTACTTTAATTGGAACAAAATTCCAACCACCCATATATTTTACCAACTGATTTCTTGTGTAGCAAGATTTTGAAGTGTAAAGAGCAGCGAACTATATCATATTCTGAAATAGATATGCACACAAGTGGTTATACTTGCTAAAAAAATCGAGTTTCATTACTACACATCCTAGGAAAACGAAATATGTTTTAGCACATTTTTTTCGAAACTCATTTTTAATCGTACATTCTCCCATAAAATAATTTTACACGTAAATTTAAAGAAGTTTCCATATTTTTTAACCACACATTTATTAAAAATTTCTATTCCAAAACACATTTCCTCCAAAAATAGGACTCGAACAAGGGCATATATAGAAAAATTATAACGAAGTCTTTGACAAGTGAAACGAAGAAAAGTATTCTTTTCTTTTTCTTTTTTTTTTGGTCAAAGTTTTAGCACTTTAGTCCAGTGGACAGTATCTATTACCGTGCAATGGAGAGAAATATTTCTACAGATTGCAAATGTAGTTCCCAGCCATAGGAAATGTATATAGGTACACAACATGAATAATATTTGGTCTGCATTGCCTAACAAAAAAAAAAAAGCCCTCACTATACAATATTTCAGTTCCTTTTTCATTTTTCTGAGAAGACTTCTTGCTGGGAATCTTCGGATAAAGGACGGGAAATTCTCTCATGATTTGTATCATCTGCAGCAAATTTTCAAGAATAGAAAAAGATTATAAACTGTATATCCAATTTGAATTTTAAAAATAGAAAAAAAAACTGAGGAAAGTAACACTGAAAATAGAACACCATGAATGAAGGGCTGCTCTATATGAGGGAAGATAAAGGAGTTCTTTGATTATCTGAATATCCACACATTTTAGCTATAACTGATCACAAAATCTTATTTCAGTTCTTTATAGAAACTTCTCGGACTGGGATAAGTTGTCCAGCTTCTTCGATATTGCCTCTATCTGCGTTGTTAACGCTGTTACTACATCTATGTTATGCATACCTGATGCTTTCTTTGGGAAGTCCCTCTAGATCGGTCAATTAGACTGATTTTCAGCAATCCTCTCATAAAGCTCGAATGCATCATCAATCTCCATTGTTATGACTGAACAGCCAGCTAAAACATCTGCCATGTTGCGAAATTCAGGGCGTAGTCCATAGTAGAAAAGATATACATGTGCCTGCTTAGGAATGTCAATATTTGGATACTTCCTAAACGCGCTCTTGAATCTTTTCCATGCCTCCGGATATGTCTCAAGATCCGTCTGTTTGAAAGTATGCACTTCATTCCGGATTTGACGGACTCGAGATGGTGGGAAGAACTTCATTGTGAATTTCTGTACCATGTCATTCCATGACATGATACTCTCGACAGGTAATTGTTAACCTATGGTTGATTTCATCTTTAATGTTTTGATCATAACAA
>CAIGRT010100592.1:0-12463 GCA_903798405.1 Fraxinus platypoda | reverse complement strand
TAGACATATCAAATAATCCAAACAGATATCGAAAATAGTTAAAAATGCGTTAAACGTGAGTTTTAAAGAAAGACGTTTAACTCGCATTTTCTTTAAAAAAATTCAATTATTTCATTAACATTTATTATTTTTGTAATACAAATTTCTCAATGTAATTTTCATCCTTTTAATAGGAAATTTTATATGGAATATGACATAAAAAATTTCGAAATTTTACATTTGAAATAGTCATACCCCATGTAAATTTTCGGATGCAAAATAACATGGGGTGTGATTTTTTTGGACGTAAATTTTCGATTGTAAAATTTTTCCCAATTTCTTTGCAAGTTCGATTGTGCCCCCTAACTTCTAACTCTTGCGTCCGCCCCTGCTAGTGTAGCAATAAGGACAACGCTATGTAATTGAAACAATACATGGACATAAAGAACAAAAAGACACAAGTACAATGGTTTTTCAGTAGACCAATGGCGGAAATTGATAAAGGAAAAATTACATATATAGTCAAATAACTCAAATAGGCAGCACAGCTATGGGTTCAAACAAGAGAAGGGAGAGAAAGTTTCAAAGCCGAATAAACAGCATGCCAACCCTGGTCTGAAGGATGTATCGAATCCCAGAAAAATGACTGCTTGGGATTCTCACAGACGACATATTTCTCCGTCCCACTTTTATCAACACTCCCACATGAGCCTTCACCGTTCACACCAAGACAGCATGGCTTCAATCCATTTTTGAATGTCAAATTTTCTGAAATCGGAGATATATTTATTATTAAGAGAAAAGATGATTAATAATAATACATGGACATGTCCTGCTAACTTGAAGTACCTGGATGATTTTGCTTTAATTTCAAGGCAGAAGAGAATGCGCTATAGAGGTCAAGGAATACAAAAACAGACGATGCACCAGTTTCATTGTTCAACCTGTGCAGATTTTGCTGAAGCAGTTGGTTGTGAAACTGTGCTACATTATTTCCTGTTTCGCTGCAATTTTGATATGAAGTTGAAGCAGTTATTGAAGGTAAACACCCTAGAGGTCCAATTCCTGTGACGGCTACTTTCTGCACTCCGAATCCATGTACACGCTTAAGATTCAAGACTAGCTGATCAATGACTGATTTAGTGAATGCCTCCAAACCCTGTTCACAGTAAGTGCACCTTATTCAGATAGGTAGGAATAGAATAGACAGGACTAAAGAACCGTTCAATGATATTGAGTCTACTTTACCAAATATACCACGTGCATAAATATTATGATATTAGGAAAAACGCCAACAAAATTACTAATTTAAATTTTCCATCACTATTAGACTGACACATTAGCGAAGGATTATTATTATTATTTTTAAAAGAAATAACACGTGCAAGCATGTCACGTGTGTATATTTGTGTCATCTAACTTTGTTATTAGTTGAACCACTTACCTCTAATGAGCCATTTTTGGCAAAGTAAGTACCATAGTCATTGCCTGATAGTGACACGAGGACAATAGAGGATGAACTTAGATTGTTTCTTGTGTACACATTTTCTTGAACGAGTTGTTGAAAGAAATTGATTTGTGCAGTCATATTCGGTTGATCAACCAATGTGTTGAACACTCCTGTCCCTCCATAAGCAAAATTCATCCCAGTTTCTATCCATGTCTCTTCCAACTTTTTCCATTCATAAGGTACTGGAGATCTTATACCAAGAAATGAAGCTGCATTTGAATTTAAAGGAATATAAAAATGTTTAAGACACTGTGCTAATTAAAAGGGATACTTGTATATGTAAGTAGAATTATAACATGTCAAGTACGTTGAACTGTATAGGATTAACGATTAACGGCGAGATACATGTAAGATTTTGTTCATCACCAGTTTAACTTTGATTTAGAATTATATGTCTGGTATCTTGGACAGGATAAGATTAACAAAAAGATATACGTGACATATTATAGAGTCGCATCTGGTTCAGCCCCTGTTTCATATTGATTAAAATCCAAATTTTAATTTAAGTCAAAATCAACAATTAATTTCAACTACATATTTCATAGGTCTCATAACTTTTCAACCACACATTTTATCAATTTTTATCAAAATCTACTAAAAAATCTAATTTTAATCCCTATCAAACAGGCTCAATGCATAAACCTGTGTAGTTTTATCCAATTCAATGTCTAAATTGCTTTATTTTATTACTATATATTAAGAGTTGGTGTATTTTATCAAGAAAAAAATTGAAAAAGTTTACAAGGTGCATGTGGCATTTTACTAATTCCTAATTACCAATAAATTAAGAAATCCATGATTTGTTCTTTCACGGGAAAATCAAGGTGAAGAGAATTGGATTTAACTCATTAATTAAAAAGATAAAATAAAAAGTTTGTAACCCCTTTATATTCATATAAATTCACAAAAAATTTAATAAGACAAACAACGAGAAAAAAAAATTAACCCAAATATAAACTACAAGTAAAGTGAGCATTGAAGACAAATATAAATGAATGAATGAATGAAAGGATGATAATTTTTTTAAATGAATAATTTTGCCAAAATAAACAATGTGTTTATGCTTGGATATCTGAAGCAAAGAAGACATAATTTTGGCGCGGCCATTTATGGGATGTATGGAATCATTGTTACGCGAAAGACCCAAGTTTAAATTTTGCCGTCACTCATTTATGAAAATTGTGTATCTGAACGGAAATGATTTCATATGAGCTTGTACGGTAACTAAAACTTTTAGATGCCACGATTAACGAGAACTTACCAATGTAATCCGTGAGAACACGACCATCGGAAAATCTTCCAGATGGTTTTCCAGGGAAAGTGATTCCATATGGTTGTTTCCAGGAACTGGATGTAGAACTTGGCAGGTTTCCTGTATCTGCATACGAGTCCCCGAAAATAAATAGCTTCACCCTGTCAACCGATTCTTCTCCAGGCCTTTGGACACCATAAACTAATTCTGAAATCATATATCAATGAATAAAAACAAATTATAAGTGCCAACAAAAAAAGCAACTTTTCGGGGAAGTTTCAAGAATATTTAATGCAATTAAGTTTAGGGTGTCTAAACCTGTGCTAACGGCAAAAGACATGAGACAGAAGAAGGTGATGCGTGTTTTCTTCTCCATGAAATTATGAATAAGAAAAAACTCGAAAGTTTTGATGGAAATCAGTTCACTTTGTTGATGGAAAGTCGAGTTTAAAAATATATAAAGCACGCAAGAGAGAAAAAGAGAGAGGAAGGGGTCCCCCACCGATACCTCACAATAGGGATGAGGGTGGGATTTTTTGGGGCAATTTTTTATTATCATGGGTCTCATGCGGGGCCCACCCGTGTGAGTGTGTGTAAAACTTTTGTGAAACCAATTTCTATACAAATGGCTTTGCTCTATTTGTTTAGTACCTTAATTAAATTTCACAATTTTCTGTAAATAACTAATATAGCCTCTGTTTGACAACCATACATTTGGAATAATAATTTTTAAGATAAAAGATAGAAAATTTTTGAATTTACGTACGAATATTTTATTATGTGAACGTGTTGTTAAAAATAAATATTTAAAAAAAAAAAAAGTTCTAAAAGTATGTCCGTCAAATAGGGACGTAATGATAATAATCATGATTACTAGTGAATTGTTATTGATATAAGATCATCATGCTTGGTGTACAGAATTATTTGTCTACTTCCTTGACATTTTATCATTGGACTGTTTAAAAAATAATCAATTTTTGCACCCAAATATCTACTGCCAACCCTTCATCTGTCAAGTAGGTGGACGAGAAATTCTATAGAAAAATAACTAAATTCAATTAACCACGTCAAAGTATATCTTTTGTTGTATTTATAACAGAAATGATCTAATGCCCACGATAGACATTATAACCCATGCCCACCGTGGGCATTAGATCAAAACTTGAATTTATAGATACTTTTATTTATTTATTTATTTAATAAAGGTAACTTAAAAAGTATATTCTAGATTGATAGTATATTTAACGTACTTTTAATATTAACTACAAAATATGTTCTCAGATTCTTATTTGCAAAGCAGAGTGGGCTTAGCTAAAAAAATCTAAGTAAAAGTGAACAGTTAATTTTAATTATATATTTTACGGAAATTCACAACTTTTATTGACCTTTCAACTACATGTTTTATCAACTTTTATAAAAATTTGCTATATAAATATATATATATATATTTTTTTTTTATCAAAATCAAACGGGCAAAATGGTGAAAGGAAATGCAAAGATGCTGTGCATATTTTTGGAGAATTGACTTGTGTAAATCCACACTTTATTTTTTGACATAACAAATGTCTGAACTTGTGAATCAATAGCATGAATTTCCTCTTTTCGAAATATTATACATCCTCTGTGACTGTAAGCTTGGTCTTTAGAAGAAGGAATGGTGGCCGATCTTAGTATGACAATCAAGTCAGTATTGTAGCATGCTGAAGAAAGAGAAGAAGAGTTGTTTAGACATTTAGTAGAGGTACGAGCCCGACATCCCATTTTCTTCCTTTTCGAGATCAAGAGGTTTGGACCATTCAACCAACTCTATTTGTTTCGTGCTTCAAATGCTCACATCCATGGACGCATATATGGGGCCACAAAAACAGAAAAGGAAAAACGGTGGATGCCTTTATTCTCTCTCTCTCTTCGAAGTTTTTCTTTCTTAAACCTGCCTTCACTTACTTCTTGCCACTGCCTTCGATTAAATTAATGTTTGTGATTGATTCCTTTGTCGTTAATTTCATTCTTTGTGGATGAATCTCGTGTTCTTTGTGGATTCAAGGGTTGATGGTTTGGATTGGCAAGAAATATTTGTCCGTCATCTCATTCTTGAAGGTTTGTGTGATTTTTAACTTTTTGTTATTTTGGTTTTTCATTTTTTATTTAAATTAATGAACGGCGTAATTGTCTTTTTATACGACCTTAACCATCAAACTGGACAGATTCTGTCAATATGGACGTGAATTGCTAATAAGTGAAATGTTGGGGATGTCTAGTGCTAAAAAAAGGTTGAGCGTAGATTAGTAACATTTTGAAAAAGTTGGGAATCTAAAGTGCAAATAATCTAATTAGAAAATGCAAAGAGAGAGAAATTTTACATGAACCGAGAACATCTGTAGAGAAACATTCTTGTGAAGACTAACAAAACTACATACAACTGCCTCATCCACATGTACAACTCTTAAATGAGAAAGAAAAGCATTCACCATGACAGCATTAGTAGACAATATGGCCATGTATGGTACACGGGACAAGACTTCTTTTTCTTCTTCAGTAACGTCCAGTTGTCTAATCTAGTTTATTAAACATGTCACACAGGTTGGCAAGTTTCCGGTAATGCTTAGGATAAAAGAGGGGCCTCAATGTTTTCCGTGTTGTCCTCTAATATCCTGTTGGATGGAGCATCTAGTTTCAGAGTCCAGGCAAAACACAAGGAAATGACCTGAAAGTGAATCCATGGAGAATCATTAGAATCATACAAGTCACAGTAAGACTCAAATGTAATCATGTGATCCTATGATTAGAATCACGTGATCAGACCAGTCACAACAAGACTCTTAGAAGGGATCATATGATCCTCTCATCATAACCATGTGACCATAAGTCAAAATCACATCGTTGCAATGATGTGATCGATCATATCACTTTTGACAAGAATTTCAAATGGGATCTTATTATCCTATCATAATAATTATATGATCTTATCGGTCACAACAAGACTCTTAAATGTGATCATATGATCCTATCGGTCACAACAAGACTCTCAAATGGGATCATATGATAATATCGGGCACCACAAGACTCAAATGCGATCTTCTACATGCAAGTGCCATGTATTAAGGACATGTACAAGCTTACCATGCTTATAGATGCAAATATAATACTGAAGCCTTTACAGTCAAAAGGAGCATTGCTGGATAGAAACCATGCTGGAATAAGATAGAATCAAGAGTAAAGCAAGTTCAGTTGAATGGTTGTGATCTTTCTACAAGAGGGGCAGTAATAGAAAATCTAACTCACTGGTTAACGGAGTCATTGCTAGTGGAGATAACAAACTTGCAATGGATTGCACGCCGGCAATAAATCCTTGAGCTTTCCCCTGATTGAAAAAGAGGATACAAGAGAAAAATGAGAGATTTCAATTAGAAGCAACGTTGACAGAGGATTTTCCATATTTTGAAGCATCATATTAGTGAAGTCAGATTGAAAGGGGCATAGGAATCAAGGATATAGTGTATGCGAAAGTCTCTTCTCAAGACTTTCATTTCATTAATTTTTTTATGACAAAATTCTGAGGTTAAGATGAATAGAAGTCAACTGGGAGGATATCGCTTGACAACTGAACTCTAGCAGAGGATAGAATTAGTTCTTGTTTAACTCTGCAATTATATCATCCTAAGAGTGATTGAAATATTAAGTTTCTTGTGGAGTGGATGATATATTTATCAATTATATTTTCTCCTTCAGTTTATAAGTATTTCATTCCAAAAGGTGCTTTAGTTCAGTTTTTGTGATACATAGATTTCTGGAAAGCAGGTGTCATCGTTGAGAACGCTATTTAGTAGTAGTAATCACAAACCTGATCTGCTGAGTTTGACGCTTTGGATATAATTGCATAAGTCTGTCATTAACAGAAATAATGAATAAAAAAGGAGAGAAATCCATTTAATTTCACAAACTAACACCACTAAACTTCTTAATTACACTACTGAAAATAGAATTTCAGAAAATGACTTACAGAAGGTTTCACAAGGATGTAGATTACCCCGAACGAAGCACTTAAATAGGGCACCTGTTTCAGCAATAGCTAGCAGTTATCAACTGTAACATATAGATTATTGTCAAAGTTGCAACAGAAAAAATGGGTTAGCATAGAAGCACTAATTTTGGATATATCTTCAAGTGCATGTTTGAATAAACAACATAATATAAGAGACTTGAATTTCTTTTATTCATTTAAAAGCCTGTTTGAGCCCCATTATTTCATAAGAATGCATTTTGGAATAGTAGATTGATGGAGAATGTGTGGTAAAAATAAGAAAAAGTTTTGGATTTGTGTGTAATATTATTTTATTGAAGAATGTGTAATTGAAAAGATGAGAGAGAAAAATGTATTTTAAAAATAATGGGGATCAAACAAGGGCTTAATATTGTTTAGTACTTTCCAACCAAACATGATTTCACAGGTATAAGCTATACAAAAAGAAATGTGGAAGATAAGGGAGATAAGTATGCAAGCATCTAGATTTTAGAATGTGAGTCAACGTACCCAAGATGCCCAGGCCAAGCCATAAAGCAGTCCCTGTACAAAACCCTTTTGTGAGACCAGATTCTTTCACAAAATCAGTATAAAGAAGAAAAGTTTCCAGCCACAATAGTTGTGTATTTCAAAGGGAACTTACATATGCTATGGAAGCGAGCAAGGCAGCACATAGTATCAGTTTCTCTCCAACCAGTGGATTGAGAAGAGGAAGAACCAGAATCTTGGAAAATGCATAAAAGCAGCAAAATTGATTAGAGAAATGGCAGAGCCTGACAAATTTCGGGATCGGCTGTAAGTGCACAAGGGGAATAGCTTATGGGATGCACAAGGATAATGGTTAAACTGCTCACATCGTTAAACCACCACATCTAAAATTGTAAGCTAATAGAAAGGGGACAAACTTATTTATTTCAATTATGCCCTCAACACTCCCATGTGCATGAACAAACTTTTTTAAGTTACATCTTCAACGCACATAGACTTCAGATTTAAAGATTTTTGAAAGAATAGGAGGATTAGTATATAAAAGGAGAACATAAAACAAAGTAGTTGCACAAGAAAAAAACAGTTTCATCGGTTCTCTCTATAATCATTCTAGAAAACTCTCCCATAAGGGACTGCACCGAACAATATGTAATTTCATTTTAGGACGATGGAATCTTTATATCCCCTGCAGTTCTTTTGTTCAATTACCAACATCATCGAGTAATAAAAGCAATAAAAAATGTTGTAGATAACAAGATAGTACAACATATATCTTTTACTGAGCTAAGCTTTGTCAGAAGTGTTTTCTACTTTCAGCATAAACTATCAAAGAAATTTCTGAGAATATCTTCCAAGTACCTGAGAAAAAATTGAACCTACACCCACCACCATCAAGATTTCTGAAAATTGATTTTTGTTGAAGCCAAATGCTGATTTCAAATAATACTGCACGGTTATCAAACAAAAGTTAAAAGGATTCCAGGCATGAAACAGATACATTTAATTGGTTTACATCACAAACTCTCAGTAATTCATAATAAAAAAATTGATGTCTGCAGCTCAAATTGTTAGTGAATAAGAATTACCATGTTTTCAATGTCACAAACACCAGTTGTAGTATCTGTCACAACAATTTTTTAAACATGTTGGGAGCTGGTTTATGGACAGAAATTTAAATTTTTGTTTTGCAAGGACAGAAAAAGAAAGTAGGAAACATTCTTGCGGAAAAATTTTATGCAGTTAACGTATCTTTTTCTGTGTATCAGTTTATAAAGAAAAGATGTGTATACGATTTGCAGGAGAAAAAAAGATGAAAATTTGCAAGAATGAGCATATATTATTGCCAATGGAATCCCTGCTCAATATAATTATTCTTAATAAATCAAAAATTAAATTGTTAGAGACATACCAGTAAGACACTGCTGATGCCAGACATTCCCAATTCATAGAAGAAGGAAACAAGAGAAATGCGTTTAAGCGTTGAGCTGAAAACAAAACTGAAACTATTTAGCAAGCTTACATGCCTACAAATGCTAATCTTTCTGTATTATATATTGCTTGTATGATTTGTATCCTGATTCCTATATTCTGAACAAGAAGAAGCTTTTGAGTGTTGGTAAGTTCAAGAAAATGAAACCAGTTGAAACATCATGCAAAATTACCTGCTGGTAACAACATGTACAGCATTTTTCATTGAGTAATATCGTTCCTGAACAACATTAAACGCTTTATTTAAAAAAGGAATATGCTGGTCTGCTTTTCGAGTTGGCCTTACTGTTTCTGTCAGGAACAGTGCCATGTAAACAGGAACAAAGATCAATAAAGCTATTGAGACCTGAAATTGGAATTTTTGGCAGTAAATAACGAAGTAATAACACTGAAGATAACAAAAACAAAATGCTGAAAGTTCTATAACAAACATGCCTCAAAAATATAATCTTCTGGAAGAAAACGTGCTAAGGCATTCCCTATGACATGGGACGCAGAGAACAGGCCTGTGATCCAACTAAAAGCTGCAGGCCGCTTACTGTCATCCACAACATCTGCCTACAAGATAGTAAAAAATGTTAGTAAATTTTGATTCTTGTATAACTCCCAATTCTTGTTTAACAGAAGTCCAGAATGACTTACTGCATAAGCAACAGAAATGCAGAAAATGCTCCCCTGACTTATGATATAAGAGATTGTCCGGAGCACATAATAGGCATAAACAGATCCTTTTGAATCATCAACGGCAAGTAAAGCTGGAAATATTATTAAAAAATCAATATATTTCATAAATAAAATAGAAAATTGCAACAACTGGTGAAGACAATAATGCATGAATCATAATCTTCATTGTAAGTGATAAAACATTGCATTTTTTATATTGAGTTAACTGGAGTCGTGATTAGTTGATGTTGCTGATAAAATAGGCATCATAAAATATTGATAAGATGATCTAACCTTATTACTCCTAATCTAAAATATATTTATATCTGGATTATGCAACAATGTTTCACAGGCCTAAACATATTCAAGAAGTCAACAGCGAAACAAGGAATTTTCCAGAGGTTAAATTAGGAAGAGATTGAAATATGAGTTTACTGAGTATGGCTTAGGTTTATACTAGAAATAATATTTTCTGAGAAAAAATTGGAAGAAGGCCACTCCTAGTCTCAAAATTTATTGGCAGAATTTACAAGTTTGACATACGGGACATATGTTTTTCCTGTATTCAAAACTCTAATGCTAGTATGTTCATATAATAAAGGTGTTGTAAATCTTTTTGGTCAGTATTTGTTCAAAAACCATCCATATTTTGACTCCTAAAGTATCTGTTTATAGTTGGATGGAGATTCTACCAGAGCGAGAGAAAAAGTGAAGTTGTGTGACATATCTTCATCGTCATAATGCTCGTAGAATTGAAGTTGATGTTCCCATCAAGAAGAATTTAGTAAGTCTCCTAAGCTTGCATCATCCAGATTATTTGTCTAAAACCAGTACCTTGTCAATTTCTATTCCTTAGGCAATTTGTACATTCAATACTGTTAATGAAAACAATTTTTGAAGTTAATCCATAGGCATAGCATTATCATGTAATTGCCACAGTTGAACCCAAAAGAAAATTTGCAAGATTTTCAGTATGTACAAAAAGGCGCACAAAGAAACGCACTGAATGGAATAATTGTTGTAGATACAGTGAGAAGAAGCAGCGGTTTACGCCCATACTCATCAGCAAGCTGGCCTAAGAGGGGAAGTACAAACATCTTGAATATCCCCACAACCTACAAGCAAAAATGCAGGCCTAAAACTTGACGGGAGGGCATGATTATAAGTAGTAAAAAGATAGTAAAAAAATTTCAGTTATGTCGAGTACTTGCACTGAGAATAGTTTATATTGCTTGGACTTTTACATCATCTTCTGGTAAGGTTCATATGCATATAAGCCCCTTACAGCCATTAATTACTTCAATACATCGTGCGATAAAATCTCCCACGAGGATACCGTATTTTTCCATATTAATATTGATTCCTTCCAAATCCAACAACCTCCCACCCCCCAACCGCAAAAAGTAAACAATCCAGCAGCCTTCCACACTCATTCTATTCCCCCGTGTATCCTTTCTTAGATTTCACAAGGTTGCGAAATCGTTTTGTTCAACATTCATTGTAATCTACTGTACCCATTAGACTTGAGAATCTGGTACAAGTAGACACCTATTTCTTCTTCCAAAGCAGTAGAGATATCATCTCACGTATAACAGAAGAATATGTGCAAAAATTTCAGGAAAATACTGAAAATATGCATTAAAAAAGTATTGCATCTAAATGAAACTGTCTGTTTATTAAAGATAATGATAGTGATATATTATTTGGTGGGTGGTCCATTTTGCTTAGAAAAGTGGTGGCCTGATTTATGCTCTCCATGAAATTTGAATAGATGGTCCACTCAACTTATTGATTGTAGTGATAAATAATTATTCCTATAAGGTCTTTAGAATTTAACTTTTATTACTCCATCGAAAGGAAAAGTTCATGAATCCGTACAGCCAAAAGACAAATGTGAATTTGCAACTTCACAACAATGGCATTAGATGGTCCAAGCACATATCTCATAAGTTTGAGGGCCAGCTCTCAGCTCCAGAACTTTCAATTCTTTTTTTTTTTTTTTTAAAGAGAAGTATAGGGGATAGTCACACATAATAGAAAAAATCATAATGGATTCTTGAATTAAATTTCCATCAATCAAGAATGCTTTCTCGTTTCAGGGTATGTTTGACCAAAAGTGTTTTTTGACCAAGGTGTGTATAAACACCTTCCCACACACATGCTCAGTATTTTTTTTCTTCAAAGGTCGTGACCAATCTACATGTTTCAAGATAAGAAAACGTCATCTTGAAGTTGACCAATACCATAAGTTATTAATGATCAATTAATAACTTATGTAGAGGCATTAATATCCTATGGCCCATAAGTTTGATTTATCAGAAGTGAACAATAGAAAACAAACAAATCAAAAGGAAAAACTTTTAACAAAATTAGTCACATCAAGATGCACATGGACAAAATTAGACAAGATGCAATTTGACAAAATTAGACATTTCAATGCTTCCTTTGGAGGAAAAACTTATCCATAAGTGATGCTTAAAATTGTCATTAAAACGAAAATTTTCCTCTAGAGTGATGTTTAGTTAAGCATGCAAAAGGACAGCTTTCAGAGTAATTAAATTAATCGATTCAAAACCAATAAATAGACACTTTCTTGCACCATCTACTTTTAATATAATAAATGAATAAATAAATATGTAGCTGTCAAGAAAGTAAGACTCAGACAATTCAAGAATCTGTTTCAGAAGTAAACACCACCATAGTCGAACAGCTAAAAGCTTTTCCAAACAATAAAGCCAAGGAGATATACTTTTAGATAAAAGATACAACTGAGTTTTAAGCTTTTGAATTCAAATAATCTAATTCATTTCTAGATCTGCACAATCTGGAAATGCTGCTAATTTGCATTCTTTATATATTGTTGCAAACTTACACTCTTCATAGTTTCATTTAAATAAGTTGGATCAAATCAATAATCCCATAAAGAAGGACAGTTATTAGCTAAAGGTCAAAAGTTAAAGATCAGACATCACAGAAAGGCAAACTCCATCCAAACCCAGATAAGATTAGGAGTCATGAATTGTTTGTATAAAAAACCCCAAAAACGAAAAAAAAAAAAAAA
>CAIGRT010100580.1:10000-13409 GCA_903798405.1 Fraxinus platypoda | reverse complement strand
CCCCCCCCCCCCCCCCCCCAACAAACCAATTGGAATTAGCGAAAAAGGTTAATGCAGTCTGTTTTCTCAATAAAAAGATTGAAAATGACGAATATACCCTTTTATTCAAATAATACAAAAAGAAAAGAAGAAGAAAAAACTAATTTCAATAGTAGTCTCATATTTTTTCAAATAAATGCAAATAAGTCCCAAATAAACTAAGCACAAAGACAAATTTATGTACCAGAATGCAATTATGTTCACCTTCTTCCATCTCCATCCTCTCCCACCCCACCCAAACGCCTTCCCATAGCTGTAGCCAGTAGCCACTCCACTAACCAACACCACAAGTTGTCGCCACTATATTGCCAAAGTCGTTGAACGCCATTCATCATCATCAGATTCGAAGTCCTGTCCATAGCCTCACACCTAGGGCTGAACAAAACTCCTGAATCGAACTCGAACCGAGTGGTTCTCCTTAAGTTAAATATCCGAACGAGTATCTGAATCGAAAATTGACGGGTTTGATTCGGTTCTCGATTCCACACCAAAAATCAAATAAACGAATCTCCCTAATTTTTTTTTTATCTTAAATAAACCAAATTATTTTATTTTTTCTAAATAAATTTGTTAATTAACTAATTTAGCTCAAACCAAAAATATGATTTTCCTATTTTTAATTTAAAGCCCCAAGTCCAACTTAATTAAATTGACCAAATCTCTTACTCTACCGTATTGCTGTTATGGAGAAATCGAATTAGAAGCTCAGCATCGCCTCTCTTCATTACCGTGAGATCGCTCTCTTTCTGTAATTTTAACAGTCAAATCTATGAAGAACTCGACAAAGAAATTTGAATAAAAAATTGTTTCAAATAATAGAATTATGATTACTATTAAATTTTATCAAATTAATACCCCCATTTGTTTCCCATTATTTGAATACAAGAATTAATTTTTTTTACCCTTTTTCCCAACACATGGGTCCCACTGTAAGATGGTGCAATCAAAAGTTGCGATTGCTGCTATATGTAACGATTGGAATTTTCATTAAAATGAGTTAAAAAAATTGGTCACAAACAGGGGCTAAAATTACACTTAAACTTTATTCAAATCATAAAAAGATTATTATTATCAAAATCTAATAAAAATTTCAATCAACATTTATCCTAATCAAACTCATAATTATCGTGGCTAGGCTAAAGAGGAAATCGGGTTTTAGTTTATATTTCAAATTCATTTAAATTTCATTAACCTTATATTCTTTTAATCGGATTTAACCCAATATGATTTTATCCAATACAACTTTTTTCTTGAATCAAAGACTTCTAGTTAATTACAATCTACACGATGAGTCCAATATTGATTTACTTATACTCGCTCTATCAAAATCTAATTATTTGGTCAAAATAAAATTGAGTTTAATACTATTTCACTTTAGTACTCAACATTTCAATATTATCAAAATATGCTTAAGTCAAAATCCTTACCAATAAATGATTATATAATATAAAATTTTGGGACCTTACCATACTAAGATTTGTGGTTCCATCTTAAAATGTCAACCTTATTAAGAAGAGTAACTCAAACCTTTATAGATCGGTCTATATTTTCATCTTTTTTTGATATATAATTTTATCCTTTAACTTTCCCGCAAGATGGTGACTCGTTCGAGTCGACCAATCTCATATTTTTGAGTTATTTCATTGTATCTAAGAGATGAATATTTCAAAAAATTTGTTTAATGTCGAATCAATTCAAAGGTCCAAATTATTGTTAAAATCCATTAAGAATCGTTCCCAAAGCACGTAATCAAAGATAACATCTAAATAAATAATGGTTTCAATATAATAAAAAATAATAATTAATAAAATATGTGGTCGGAATAGCTTCAAAGAGTAATTTTACATGTCGCATTTATCGATTTCGTTCACCTGCAACTCGTGGAAGCCTCGACTGTTTACCGAGGTTGCCAAAACAAGCACGGAGCCGCCAACTAAGACTTGTTTGAGACCCAGAAAGAGAGTCCTCTGTCACCAGTCGTCAATAAGTGGGAGAGAGGGAGAGATGGCGAAGAGTGAGATAGTAATAGCGGCTGAGAAATTGGTGGAATCGGCGATGAAAGGGAACGATGCATCCCACGATGCTGCCCACGCGTTCAGAGTGAGAGACTTGGCTCTCTCTCTTGCCCTTGAAGAGGGCATCTCCTCTTCCTCCGATTCTATGCTCATTGTACGCCACTGTTAAACTTTTCCCTTTTTAGTAATTCGCTTTTTAATTTTTTCATATAGATACTGAATACAGAATACTGATGATGATCAGTTTTTAGAAAGTTTTTTGGATAACAAAAAGGAAAAAGATGTAAAATTTACTATGTTTGCGGCATGGTTTTGTCTTCATTTTGATGTTGCAGTCTCTGCAGCAGAATAAACAACACCTTCAGCATTATGTTTTCTTCTTTACCTTTTGTACATTGCGGTGGACTGGCAATAATTAGTTACACTTTAATTCGGAGATTTTCATTTATACTTGTTGCCTGTGATTCTATAGATGTATTAACTATTATCTGTTTTGGTTTTAGTCATAATTTTGTCTACAATCCCATAACATGGAGTTTTTGAATGAATCAAGCACCAATGCAATGAGAAATTTATTCATAAAATTCAAAAAAAAAAAAAAGTTATCAAAAGCGGCATATAAGATGTGCCAGTGTGACCACTGTGCAAGAATATAAGGGGCATGTTTAATAAAGTGGATTAGATAGTGTCACAGTACTACACTATATTAGGAAAGAAAAAGATATTAGAATCTTGTATGCTATATAGTCCAGTATGGTCTACTCGGTCTAACCAAACATGCACTAAGTATATAGACGTACATAAAACAATTCCTGTAAAAATAAAAATAAAATCTTCTACAAAGGAAATCAAAACTAGCCACCTACCAGAAGGGGAAAAAAAAGGTCAAACATAAGTATTTGATTGAAAGTACGTCATTATGTCGGAAATCAATTATATGCATAGTTAGAACTAATAAATTTTTGACAAGAAGGTCAATAACAGAAGACAATCAACATGAAGCATCAGTCGACAGGAAAACTCACCATGCCCTTTTCAGTGGAAAAATGCTCGTCCAACATAACATTAGAAACTAAACGTGGTTAAGTCTGCTTTGCCAACAACATCAATATGAACACAAATCTTAAAAATTCAAGGTCTATGAAGGTATTAAATGCAAATATATAGAGCAATCGATTTAGATACAAAACCATCAATGTTTAACAGTGTATCCATATGTTGTCTATTCCCTCATTCAAATAAATGTGTAATTTGTTTGGAATGCAAGATCCCAACATGTTAAGATTTGAGGTTCCATCTTAAAAGGTCAACCTTGTTAAGAGGAGTAGTCCAAGATCTTTATTAAGTGGCCTATG
>CAIGRT010100580.1:0-5000 GCA_903798405.1 Fraxinus platypoda | reverse complement strand
GAGAGTTGATCGATGTCTTTGGACTCCTCAATCGAGCAAACAACATAATTGAACTTCTCACTCAGCGATCTAAGAATTTTCTCCACCACTGTGACATCTTGCATCTGCTCCCCATATGTTCTCATCTTGTTGGCCACTGACAACACTCTTGAAAAATACTCAAGAGACTCATTTTCCAGTGTTCATCTCTAGGGTTTCAAACTCTCTGCTGAGAGCTTGTAGATGTGACCTTTTGACCCTAGCACTTCCTTCAAACTTCTTCTTCATAGACTCCCAAATTTGTTTGGAAGTTGTCTTCACAAGAATGGTCTCCAATATCGTCGGATCTACGGCCTTAAAGATGAAGTTTTTCACTTTCAGATCTTTCAGTTTCAATTCTTCTAGCCTTTTCCGCTGTACTTCTGTTTGCACAGATCCATTTGCTGGCTCCTCATAGCCAGTCTCCACTAGCCCCCATAATTCCTTAGATCACAGGAAATATTCCATCAACATGCTCCAATGGTCATAGTGACCATCAAAGCGAGGAATGGATGGCTGCACAAAACTCTCGTCGATAGTCATCTTCTCCGCTGCTACAAAATCGTCAAAGACTCTGCTGCTTTGATTTTTTCAGGCCCAGTGGGGGCTCTGATACCAAAAATGTTAGGGACAAAATAAAAAATGCTCAACAGTTCTGGGAATTATTTTTTTCTTATTAAACAATCTTGGGCTTATAAATAGCCTTTTACAAACTTAACAGAAGGAGACAAATTAGCTTGCGTTTCTCAACGTGATGAGTGCAACTAGAAATCAGGAAACACCACTCAGGTACCCTAAAGACTAGGACTTATTCAAACAGAATACAAAGACTTTCTCTTCAAGCAAATGGACCACTCTTTGACCTTTCTGAAAATGAAGCTACGAGCCAAATTCAACTTTCCGAAGAAAAGTTTTAGAAGGTATAGAAAGGTTATGGTTATGAAAGTTTTCTAAAGTATTGTTTTTTAGCGTAGTTTACGAGTGTATCGATTTTGAGTGATTTTAGAAATGATTTTTAAAACAACACAACTCATACTTAGAATTTATTATCAAGGGATTCTGCAAGATTTTTTACAAGAATAATATTATATATATGTCCATATATAAAAAAAGTAACATATATGTCATGTTAATGATAATTTCAATAAATTCCATTAAAAAAAGGGCCTATTAAAGGGTAAAAAAGTTGATAATTACATAATGCTACAATTAAAAAAATTGTCAACTACAGTCTAGGTGACCATTCTTAACCATTTCAATAGACAACCCTTTGAATGGACATAGCAGGATTCAGTTTACTTTTTCAATGACTTCAGCCCCTTCAATGAACATAGAGTGATTGTATTAATTTTTTTTATATACTATAATATTATTTTTATTTTTTATGTTAGGCAATTCTCTTCTGTTTCTTTATAAAAACAATAAGACTTACAAAGATTAATACGGAGTTATGCACCATTTAATTAGGGTCGGCCTCGAAAATTTAGGAGGTCTTAGACGACTATTTATTATGAGGCCCTCCAACATAATTTTTTACAAGTGTAACAATATTTAAATATTTAACACTTTTATATTAGAAAGAAGACTTTATGCAATTCAAAGTAACCTATAAATATATAGTTAACAAAGGATAAGAAAAATCCCCATTGAGCAAATAACTCAAAGGATAAGAAAAAACCCCAATGCAAAACCATTAGTCGAAACAATCACCAGATGCAATATAATTAAAAGAAAGTTACACAAGCATAAGACCAAACACCAGATGAAGAAAGTGGATCTCATTGTGACAAGAACTATTCTTCTGACAATTGCAATTACTCATGATGACATACTAATTGTTTATAACTCCAATAATAAATGTGGAACAATTGAGATTCAGCAAATTGATCACTGCCTCAAAAACTAGGTCTACAAAACAACAAATCAAAAAATTAATGCAATGGTAATTACCTTCTCTTCCTCTAGACCCTTTGTTCACGAAAATATCTTTCTAATTAAAATGACCGTAAGTATACGGTTCGTTAATAAGTCATAATGTGGATTTTGAATCCAAGTATCATCTCACAGTAATTGATTAGTTTAATTTGAATTATCACGATCTTAATTGAAACAAGAATAATGTGATGTATTTGTTTGTGACAAAATTATAACTAAAATAATATGCTTATACAATTATAAGTAAATTAACTAAACCAAATGCAAATTGGTGTATTTAATAGATGACAGACGACTAGGATCCTGAATTCCTGTGTAATTATCACGATCTTAATCGAAACAAGAATAATGACAAAATTATAACTAAAATAGTCTGCTTATACAATTATAAGTAAATTAACTAAACTAAATGCAAATTGATGTATTTAATAGATGACAGACGACTAGGATCCCAAATTCCCATGTAATAATTATTTTTAATCTTAGTTTTACACTTTGACAACACGATTGAATTTTGACGAATTAAAAGTGCATGAATTTTTATAAACACTTAACAATTCACATAAGGCATGACGGTATATTTATATTCCCTATTGGACCATATGACAATTCATATATATCGAACTTATTTTCCTTCTTTCGAATGTATAAAATAAGTCGCCATATTCACACAACTACCATGCACAATAATTGTGGATAAAAGAAAATCATATAAATCATTCAATATTCGAAAACGTATTTTTAAACATATAAAACTAAAGATTAAAACTCATATTACATGGTTCATCGTTCTCTTAGCACAAAGAAATCTAGCCTAACATGTTATGAAAAAGAAAACAAAAGAAATATTGAAGAATAGACATCACCAAAATAAATCTTGATTCGATCTTCGTGTTCTTCGCTCCTTTTATGCTCCAAAAGCTTTTCAAAATATGTTGTAATGCGTGGTGGATGGCTTTAGGGTTTTAAAAGGCACCCCAATATTCGTTTCCATAAGAGTTGTATTCAAATTAGGAAACAAGAAATTTTTCCCGATTTGGCGTGGACGACCGCCCAGTAGAAAATGGGGAGACTGCCTAGACATAGAAAATAGCCCATGTTATTTGAGTTTAGGGTCGGGCGGCCCGACCAATATAATTGGGCGGCTGCCCAGTTATAAAAATTTCACGAATTTTCTTTTCAACCATTTTTTTCATTTTTTTCTTTCATCTTGGTCCTCCACATCAAATTACTTTAATTTTAGTGTTCAAATTTTACTCAAATGTATATTAATCCACAAACTTTCATCCATTGGCCAATTGATCATTCTTTCTTCTTCAATTGCTTAGAAACGGGTCCAAAATTGAAATAAGATAAAATTAATCTACGTTAAGTAAAATTCAATACTAAAACGACACAAAAGCTTAGTAATATGACCCTAAATAAGTGCACAAAAATGCAGTTATCACCCTTCTTCCTCAACTCCAATCCCAATATTCTTGCCTAAAATCTCCTAAACCATAAAACAATTGAATTCAGATTATAAATATTTTTGAAAAAAAAAAAAGGGATGGAACAATAGTATAAATCTTACCTTGAGATTTTTGAAAACTTTCAAGAGAATCGAGATGCAGTAAATGTGTATGGGAAATTCGGACTTTATAGACATTTTTGGTGAAGAGAGAAATAAACTGTGTTTCTTTCCTCTCTTTTAAGCGCATATTTTTTTTAAAAGGGATTTAAGGGATTTTGGATTGGGAAATTTTTGGGCCCCTCTTTTTCTTTGAAGCCCTTTAAAATTTGAGGCTCAAGGCCATGGCCTAGTTTGGCTTGGGCCAATGGCCCTGCACTTAATATATTAAAAGCAATAACAATTATAAATTGTACACCACTTAATGTTTAATAAAAAAAATTTTAAAAAGAGAACAAACGGATAAGTGGCATTGAATGCCCGTTCAAATTATATGCTTTACTCATTGTATTTGCTATTCAAAACTCTCCTTTTGCTGCATCTTCTTTATTATCTAAATTACGATGATTGTTCATATGAGTTGACTAACTATATACGCATCAACCTCAACTACTAGTCTCATCCGGATCAATTCCCAACAAGAAATTATGGATAATACAGCATGCTGATACAATAGTTTGTGTATTCGAAAGTTGTACATTAGCTTGGTCCCACTTCTTATAATGAGGAAGCGTTTTTTGAGTACACCAAATATTCTCTCTATCGCATTACTTAATGAAAAGAGTCGATAATTGAAAAGCTCATGAGCATTTCTAGGTGGGTTTCGTTGTGAGTATTCTTTAATGTGATAACATTCTCCTCGATAAGGTGTGATGAGACCACTTTGAACTAGTCAACAAGAAAAAAATTACGAGCAAACATCACGAAAAACTATGTCATAGTATTCAATCATTACGAAAAAACTATGCAAGTTTCTATTTACATGTTGGAGTGGATAATCACGTGTTAGGGCTTTCTTCATTATCCTAGAGTCAAAAATAATTCCTTCCCACTATACATATGTGAATTTCAAATCAAACGTGCAAGCAGCCAACACATTCATAGTTGAATATTCCTTTCTACCACGGTATTTAATAGTATTTCCAACCGGTACTTTAACACGAATGTGTACTATCAGTTACCCCAACACGGTCTTGCATTATTTATTTATTTATTTAGCTAAACCACTATCTAATAGTATTCAAAGTTTAGTGTTGACTTTGTTTACCTTAAAGTAAGGGTAGAATCTATTTTGGTGATGTATTTCGGTTGGCACTTGTTCTCCGTCTAGTTGTACAATGAATTTATCCTAACTCAATGATTGCTTTCATAACACGTGGTTGGATTTAGCCTTAAGGATGCTCAATTCGACTGATATTATTTTCTTACAGTCACAAGGCACTAGCAACATTTCCTAATTATATGGATATACAATGGTATAATCTTGTGGAGAAGGAACTTCGGTAAAAATTATACTGATTATGTTAAAATATGGCAGCAAGGTAAAGAAGAAAGCTCACTACCAGCAAGCTCAAGAAGAAGAAATGCCAGCAAGAAT
>CAIGRT010100574.1:0-14743 GCA_903798405.1 Fraxinus platypoda | reverse complement strand
TCACATACCCCCGCATCCAAAACCCAAAAACCTATAAACCCTAGGAAAAAAGAGAGGGGAATACCTAGGGGGCGGCTGCCCCCGAAACTGAAGCAGAGCTCGCCACTGCCAGGCGAGCGCTGGGCGTTTGTAGCGGCGCCTTTACCGTTGCGCACAGCGCGCGATGCCGAGCACGGTGCTGCGTGAGCTGCCGCATGCCACTGTCGTCGACGGTGCTGCAGCGAGACCTAAATTTTTTTTAAAACTGAATTCCTAAAAAACAGACCGAATAATTTTCAAATTTAGAAAAACTAATACCGGAATCGCTAAATTTGAAAACAATAAAATTATCGAATCAAATTAAAATTTCGATTCTCAATGATTCAGTATGAATAGGCTCTGATACCACTTGTTGGGAAAACTTTACCATCATAATGATTGTTCATATTGGATCATCAAGAATTTGTAAATCAAAGCGGAATCGTACCTGAATCAGACATGGTTAATGTAATGATTTAGTCTTGCGATTTTAGTCTTCCAAATAAACATGTTGTTCATTTATTTCTCTCTGATGACCTGTTAACCTAATTCGGCAGATCATGAAATTAGGAACAGGCTGATCTCTACACATAAATGCCCACACTTTAATTGGATGCTTCAAATCCTAAAATATCAAAATCTTATTAGATCACTTTAAACAGGTTTAACCAAAATTGATAGCTTTGAATTTAATACACAATATTTCACATAGAAGCCTACATGTTCGATTAAAATCCTTACAGTCTATCCCTATGCACTTGTTATTACTTCTATAATTGGAAATCGTAAGAATTCTGTTGTCAAATCTAATCTCGTGAAACGCTTACAAATGACCATCTTCCCAAGTATTCTATATTTTATGTAAAAGTGAAAATAAACAATAGAAAAATAAGAATAAGAACAGATTTACATGAATACTTAAGTCGGAAAAAAATTACGGACAGATAAGGAGAAAATTCACTACATCAAAAATGTGTGTATGTACGAGAAAAATAAAACAAGTCAAAAATTCTCAAAAATTTAGTTTTACCACATGTCGTATTGCGAGTTTTCGGGTCTGGCCAAACATAATTCAGGTCACCTTTTTCTAATACTATACAATGGTTTCATTTTCTCAAACATTGCATCCCTTCACTAGGGATATTCAAGAGCTTTTTGTATATTATTCGACATGATATCTGAAGATAGGGTAGTAGTATTATTGGGATTTTTAGTCCCAAAAAAACGCACCTGCAAGAATATGATAAACAACAGGTATAAAAACTGTAAAAGCGGAAAATTAAAGAACAAGAACACCAATATGTTGAACCAATTTAGCATTAGCCTGATCGGGGAGAGGGGGTCAGTTATCTTCCCAATCCACTCATTGCACCAATATGCCTTCCAGAGAGAAAGACAGAGAGAGTAGTGCAAAGAGCCAACAAGAGATTCTGAATTTTTTGGCCAAGAAACGACAAAACTCTCTAAACCCGAAACTATAACCCACAGTGAAAAGGGAAATACCATAGCCCTGACCACTATATAAATATCACATATAACAAACACAATTCCAAGTCTTGCTATACACAATAAAAAGGCAAAATATTATAGGAATTGATCACCGAATGATTGAAATCATAGATAGAAGGAAAAGAACATCCTAGAAAGAGAGAACCAAAGTTTTTCTTACAAAATTAGTGAGTGAGTCTCGATTGAATTGAGGGAGGCCAAAGGCCATAAAGTGATCTCAGTCAATCTCAATCGTTGGTCTAATCCAACGGTCCAGATAAATCAAGAGAAAGCACAATCCAAGTATTAACAAGCCAGCCAATTAGAGGTATAACCACGTGTACTATCCTAACCAAGTCAGCTATAGATATAATTATCGAATTCTCCCCAACTTAAAAAGTTGTTATTTGTCAGAAACACGACTTTATCTTTCAATCTTTACCTTGGTTCTCAAAATACAAACCCTCTCTATGGTATGATTAAAGGTGCAGAAGAATGAATGGTCATACATCATCACCTTGTACCTGCAAAGAGATTACCCTATATCAATATGGAGCAAAGATAGGCAAATTCTAAACTTAACAACAAAGAGTACTTTAGTACCAATATCAAAATGAATCTTATCAGCATGAATTTTCTATAAGTTAACTTTACTTGAAGCTATTTTCTCTCTTACGAAATGATAATTAATTTTAATATACCTTTTACAGGATTCTTACTTAACAAAAGTGCACTCTAATTATTAGTAAACACAACAGGAGTATCATGCAAAAAAAATTCAACTCATTTAGAATTCCTTTCAACCATATACATTCCTTTACAACTTCAATAATAGCAACATATTCAATTTCAGTATTGAAAAATGTTGCTACTGACTGCAATTGTGATTTTCAAGTTATGCAATTATCACCAAATGTAAAATAATATGCCACAGTAGATTTTCTTTGAACTTTATCATCTGCAAAATCGTTATCCACATAACCTTTATCATACACTAACGTCGTATTCAATGTACCAGTAATATATCTTAAAAGACTCTTTAAACCAACCTAGTGTGGTTGCCATTGCCAGGATTAGACATAAATCTACTAAGGATACTGATGGCATAAGCTAAGAAGCACGGATACGAATACGTAATTCGGATACAATACAATATGATACAACTACGTCGATACATTTTATAAAATTCAACATAATTTCATTAATATAAAAAAAACATTAATACATAAGCATGATAATAAAATAAAATAAAATACTAAAACACTTTATTAGCATGATTTTACATATATTAAATCTTTATCTATTTTCAATAATAGAATTAATGTAACACAATTTTACATATATTTTTTAATACTAATCACTATCTATTTTTAATAATAAAAATATATTTGTCAACTATAACCCAATTTCACATGTCTTGAAAGATTAATCATATTGTGCATTTTCAATAAAAAGTCTATTAACTTCTTCCATTCTTCTCTATAATTTATAAAACGTTATCAACACGCGTATCTCAAAATCAAAATAAATAGTTAGAAGGTAACGATTTTTTAAAGCTTAATCATTTGTCAAGTGTACCAAAATTAATTTGACAATAATGTGGGCCAGGACAATCCACGCAGTCTTTTTTTTTATAAATAATTTTGAAATTTAATTCGATAAAAAATTAAGTCAAGGAAATGAAAACAATATTGGGTCAGAAATAGGAGACTGTGTCAAAATTGTGGGAGAGAAATAAGTATTTATTGTTGTAAATAATATGATTATTAGTGAATAACAATTATACCCTTACAGCTCTATTTTTTATTATCATTGTATCTTTAATTCTTCTCTACAAATATGGGGCTTTGATTTTTAATAAAACACAAAAAAAGTCTATTAACTTCTTCCATTCTTCTCTCTAGTTTATAAAATGTTATCAACACGAGTATCTCAAAATCAAAATAAATAGTTAGAAGGTAATGATTTTTTTAAGCATAATCATTTGTCAAGTGTACCAAAATCAATTTGGTGACGTGTGAATTTTTTTCATCAATTCACGCATCCAATTCATGTCTTTAATTAGTTTACATAATTGAGAAAAAATCATATCTAATTATTCGTGCATCCAATTCATAAATTCACAAATCTCGAAGTTGCCTACACACCTTAGTTACAATTAACGTGTATCAATTCTGCTGATTATCAATTTTGTAATCATTACATTTGATACATGTATTTGTGCCTAATAAGAATCCGTTTGTCCTCATTATTTGATGTTATAATGAATTCGGGTGTATCAATTTGTGCCGCCATCGTTGCTTTTGCCTTCACATATATAATACTATTTGTGCAACGAATCGACGTGCTTTCATGTATGCAATTCTGCACTTATTAATTCTGTCTTTTGATTCTATAATATATTAATTCTGCCTTTAATGCTTGTTTGGAGATTTTAATCTGGCCTTGTGTGTATATGAAGATTTTTTCCTAATACAGTAATTAATATTCTTTTAACCTGATTAAATAACTTTGGATGTTCTATTGTAAATTTTAAATTGATAATATATCATGGTGTTGCTCTTGAAGAAGCACAATTTTGCAAATAATTAATGCTCTACTATAAAACATACTCTTAAAGAGTTATGTTTCTAAATAATACTTCATTGGTGCTCTTGAAATAGAACAACTATAGTAATATTCTAAAAGAATATTAATTGCTCTAGAAGAGCATGATATTACAATTTCAATATTTTAGAAGAAAATTGATTAAATTCTTGGGTAAAAACATGAATTAAATTGCTCTATTTCTTTACGTAACAATTCTTCTACATAGGTATAAATATATTAATGTTCTAGTTATATTTTACTTTGCTCCCGAAAAACATAATTAAATAAAATTTAAAATAACTTATGTTATGGCTCCATGACATTAAAATTTCAATATTTCAAAAGATTATTGGCATATTGCTTTTAAAGAAGCAATAGTAAAACACAAAATGCTCTTGAAGTAGCATGTCTCTTAAATATGTGTAATTTATAAATTAGTATTTATCCCTGAAGGAAAACATGTAGCTCATATTATGTTGACAATGATTATTTTGACCACTCGATCAGTTATTATATGATTATACAATATTTAATCATAATGCAAAACACATACAATTTTTCAACAAATATTTTCTAGACTTAACATTAGTAGAAAATAATACTAATACGATATTAGGTGCATCAAATATTGTTGAAAGCTCGTGAAGAATTTTTATTATCTTATCAAATAATACAAAATTATACATTAAACGATGCACTTTATTCTAGTAAATTTCTTTTGAAATATGTTTAGTTTTAAAGATATGCATGACAATGGATATCACATTGAGAATATGCATGAGAATAATATAGAATATCGTTACATAACGTCATTTGTATCTAACCAAAATTAGATAAAATAAAAACCTTCAGCACTCCATGCTGGCATGCATTACACATTCATAAAAACAATTGAATTAAACATTATCACGAACTCGAAGTTCCTTGACCCTATATTGACTCTATATACTATGGAATGATCGTATTATTATTTCTGAATCAACAGTGCAAAAAAAAAAAATTCATAGAATCTAGACAATTTGCAAAGTTGTGATAAGAATGCTGATATCTCAGCATTTCGTGATCCGATCATCATAAAATTTGACAATTCATTGTGTTTCAAATCCAACGGTTCCTATCAAAATATAACGGTTCATCAGCAAATTTTTAAGTACTATTATAAAAAATTCAAATTTATATTTATATTCGAAGAATATGAGATTTGTAAACTATTCAAGACTTTCTAAAGCTTTCAAATTCAAGTAAGTATATTTTTTAGAAGTCTTTCTATTCCTATTATATATTATATATTTGTGAATTTTTAGATTAGGTAAATATTTTTGTTTAACTTGTACTCCCCAAGAAGCACAACTAGAAATTATATTTCTACTAAATGAATATGACGTTGATGTTCTAGAAGAAACATAACACGTCTTATATAAATGTTCCATAAAGAATTATTTGCTCTCGAAGAGCATGTCGTTGCAATTTCAATATTTCAAAAAAATATTGATATATTGTTCCAAAAGAAGCAAAAATAATACATATTAGTATTCTCGAAGAATATCGTATTGTGTTCTCGAAAAAGCACAAATTTATACATATTAATATTTTAGAATAATATTATGATTAATGTAAATGTATTAATATTTTTGAAAAATATAGTTCAATTACTTGTGAGTAATCATAACCAAGTATATAACAATATTTCAGAATAATATTGTTTTGATACTATAGAAGAATCAATAATGTGTTACATGGGAGAATAAACTTTTACTATTGATCGTAATTTATTTCCTACTAAACTAAATATAAACATATTAAGTTTCTAAAATGTGTGATACAATGAAAATAAATACAATATTGAACCAAAAGTTCAATTATTGAATGTATTATTGTTTTGTATGACCAGTTGGACTATCAGTAGTCAATAATGATACGAAATTAAAAATTTAAATAGACATTCAACAAAGAACCTAATGATTCTTCAATCCAATGAATTCATATAATATTATTTGTTCTTTTTATCGAAAATTGATCATCACTAACTAAAATAGGGATTGAATTCCCTATTTATCTGAAAATTAATCAAGGTGATAAATGAGACCCCATCATCCTTCATATTGATCATCTAAATATTATTAATATCTAATAGATTTGATACATGTACTAGATGATTGCATAGTTTTTGCAATCTAAAATTTGTGAAATTCATGCTCAAATTTTAAATTATGAGCAAAATTTTCAGATTATACAATGAAAACGGTGTCTTTTTAATACCAGTTTTCCTAAATCTCAACATTTTAATAAGTATTAGTAGGATGTCAATAAATGAGCTTGCTAAATAACTCCAATTAATTTAATTAAGAACACAGTACTTCCCATTTTTTGTTTAGGGAATGTTATTACACATCATGCAGGCATCATAGTTTTTTCCAGTTATAATGGCTTATGATCAGAGCCTAATTCTTTCATCTAATTATTTTGATAGTGCAATATATGTAAAATTGATCCACCACAATGCACTGAGATGGAAAGTCAAAAATGTTGAGAATAAATGCGTAGTATGAACCCTTATCCCAAATGAGTGATACTTTATAACTCGGTAAANCTAATTCTTTCATCTAATTATTTTGATAGTGCAATATATGTAAAATTGATCCACCACAATGCACTGAGATGGAAAGTAAAGAATATTAAGAATAAATGAGTAGTTTTAGCCCTTATACAATAACTTAAACCTTAATGCGTGATATTTTATAAAGAGGTTTGCTGATTGTCAATTTGGCTGGATAATTCTCTCAACATTAGGGGGATGAGTTAAAAAGTTGGAAATAATGTAAAAATGCAATATTATCTAAATCCTCCCAAAAGATAATTCCAAACAGAAGTTCAAAAGATAATTTATTTAGATACATTTACTAACAAAAAAGATTAACAATATCTCATACACCAACTTTACATATTCCAACTTGAATTACCGTTCTAGAGGACAATTAGTTAATATTATTTTTGATAAATTTATGGTACGTCTGAAGCGTGACGATATTTGATTCTCATATAAAATTCTTCAAAAAAAAAAAAGGAGTAATTAGCTTAGGTAATCCCATTTAGGAGACGTATACTTTTGGAAAGTATATAGATATAACAAAATGTAAAATCCAGAAGAGGTTTAGGTACCTAATATGTTGAAATTGAGATATATAAATAAGTTATGTCATTGTTAGAAAAAAATATAATAGAAAAAAAGTTGTCGACAATACTTTTGCACATGATATACTGCATCATATAGCGAGGAATTGAAATAAATGCATCGAAATATATCGATAGAAGTAATGATTGAGCAAATAAAAGGACGCAATCTTAGCAAAATTGAATTTACTAGAAAAACCTGAAGTTTCTGGATTTATAGTCCGAACACCTAAATGTGTATACTTATGCGAAATGAAAAAAAAAAGAAGTAATGTTGTAATATGAAATGCACGACTCTTTATATAATAAATTTCACGACTTGTATAAATAGATAAATTATCATGTGGTGGATATAATCACAAGTCTCTATTTTATTAGTCTGACAATGCATAGATGTATATAATAAATGTGATTATAGCCAACTTATCTTATATAGTTTTAATACTATTTTTGAAGGATTTTACGTCTGAAATATATAATTCAAGTGATATTATTACGAGGGGGAGCAAATACACGTTGAACTCTTTTTTTCTTGACCAAGATTTTGTCCCATTGATTTTTTCTGGCAAGATTTTTAATGAAACAATTTTTGTAGTGTATTCAAAAGAATAATATACATTTATTATTCTTTTCATAATAAATGTCCATGACAAACAAAATATTTACCATTAAAATAATACTCTGATATGTATGAAACTCAAGAAGAGATCAACAAGAGTTTTTTTTTTTTTTTTTTCTAATCATCATGTTATTACAGTTATCAAAGGTTGATAAAATATCTTGTATGAAGACGGTGTTATTTGAAAACTATACAAGAGAATATGAGATATACTTTACCAAAAATTGTAATATTGAAAACATTTACATGCAAGACAAGGATGAATTGATACAATAATTGAAGTAAGAGGAGCAATTGTACTCTTTTTCCTTAGCTCAAATTTTGTCCTATTGGATTTTCTTGACAAATTTTTAACGAGGCCTATATTATGTAATGTGTCATTCAGGGAAAGTGTTATAAATAATATGATTATTAACAAATGACAATTATACCCCTGTGGCCCTAATTTTTGTTACCATTGTATCCCTAATTCTTTCCTATAAATATGAGATTTTGATTCTTAATGAAACACAAAAAAAAGTCTATTGACTTCTTCCATTCTTCTCTCTAGGTTCTAACATTTATTGCAAAAATAACTCATTGTTTAAAAAGCAAAAAAACCATATTAAAATTTAGAAACTGTAAGGGTGGTGATGCCAGTCCAACCCAGCATGTGAGGCGATGATGAAAAATGTCCTTTAGCCCAATTTCTATTACCCGATAACTTGACTAAAGAAACCCAGTGAAGCCCAAGCCTAAGCCCAATAATCAGTCCAGTAAGAATCGTGTTTGGTAAATGCGACTTTGGTTGTTTCACCTTATAACTAAAAGTACTAGTTTCTCTAGATCATTGAATCATCTACTGCCCATCTCGATATATTCTTGTGGTTAGATTAAAATCGGGTGGTCTTCTTTTTCGAGGGTTTTCTAGATTATTCAATCTTCTCTTTCATCTTTTGTTCTGATCTTGAGTTACTCTTAAATGTGTTTTTAAAGGTGGTTTTCTGAGTGAAATCCAGTGAAAGAGTATATTGTTTGTTTGATAACAGTGAGCTCTTTTGGTCCATAGAAGAAATTGCATGATTTTTGTGATTGTGAGGGTTCTTGAGTGAATCTGGGTTTTCTGTGTTGATACAGAAGGTACAATGTCTCTGAACCTTCGATCGTTGATATCTTGGTGTCCAGTGGTTTGGATCGAAAGTTTTGTAATATGATGGAGTTGATCTATTGTTTTGTACATCTGGTTTGTATAACAGTGGTATTAGAGCTCCTTTTGGTTGATCTTGGGGCTTCGATCAAAGTTTGAACACTGGGAAATTAATTTTTAGTGTTCTTCTTTTGATCGCTTGAAAATCGAGAAACCCTAGATTTGGATTTGTTTCGATCTGGGGCTTATACTTACCTTGATTGTGAAAATTGATACGGTGTTCGTGATTCCTTGGTTCGACCTGAAAAAAGGAACCCTAAGTTTGGGTTTTTTCTTTGGTTTTGATCTTCGTGTTGGTAATTTGGTGGAACACCAAATTCTTTCTTTGACAACAGACTCTTTCCTTTACACCGTCTTTAGTCTATTGGTGGTTAATATTTATCCACCTCTATAGTTTGCGATTCTAAAACTACATACCCAACTCCTATATCTGCATATCCTTCTCTGTGTCAGTATTTTATTTTATTTTTATTTCGAGTTATAGTTGAATACTTACTGTGACATGTTACTTAGTTCGTGTATTCACCCTGGTGTTCAAATTGAGCCTTGACCTGAGAACTTGAGTCTCAAGAAATCCTGGTAAATTTGATCATTTTTGGGGTGGCTACTATTAGTTCCCTTATTTGTTCTTGAAATATTGTTTAAGCTCTATTCTTGATTCTAAATTGTGTTATCTTTGGATTTTTTTGTCATTGAAAATAACTGTGATATACTTTCTTGTTTGCAGTATAGTTTTCTGTGATCTAGAATCTCTTTTTTGTGAAGGTTAAAATCTCCAGTTTCAAAAGTTTATTAGCTGTCTAGTTTTAAATTTCTTGAAATACACTGAGCCATTTCTTAATAATAAAACATGACAAATACTACTTTTGAACTTGGCGTTTTCGATGGAAAAGGGGATTTTCCCATTTGACAACAAAAAATGAGAGGTATCTTAGTTCAACAAAAGGTTTCTAAAACAATAACACAAGAATTTTCTGAAACTACGACAGTTGATCAGAAGGATGAAGCTAATGAACTTTCTTATGCCTATATTATTTTGCATTTATCTGATCAAGTTTTGATAAAAATAGGAAAGAAAGATTTTGCTATGGCTCTATGGCGAGAATTAGAAAAGCTCTACCAAGTTAAATCTTTGCCCAACAAGTTGTTTCTGTTAGAAAGATTTTTTTAGCTTTAGGTTAGACTCCTCTAAGGATTTGGATGATAATTTTGATATCATTAATAAGTTGGTTCAAGATATCACCAATATTGGTGATAAAGTCTCTGATGAATATAAGGTTGTTGTATTACTTAATGCTATTCTTGAGACTTATAAGAAAGTCAAAGCTGCCATAAAATATGGTAAAGATACCCTTACACCTAATATAGTCATAAACTCTTTAAGGAGTAAGGAACTTGAACTCAAAACTGAGAGAGGTCATGGTGGGCCTGAAAACCTGTTTGTTAAGGGAAGGGCCCAGAGCAGGTTTAGTGGTAATCAGGAAGGAAACAATAATAGAAAGAAATTCAAAAGTAGGGGCAGATCTAAGTCAAAGACAAGAAATAAAAAATGTTATGGATGTGGGAAGACTGGACATTTCATTAGAGATTATTATAAGAAGAAAAATGAACAGAATGGAAAATGTATTGATGAAAGAAATGTAGTAGAAACTACTGACTCTACTATTGTAGATGTATATATTGTGACTAAACAGACACCTCCTAACTCTGCCAATGTTGTTGATGGATGAAATCAGATCCAAGAATGGATCTTGGACTCTGGTTGTACCTTTCACATGACCCCAAAAAGAAACTAGTTAGAAGGTTTTAAGTAAATTAGTGGTGGAGAAGTAGTGATGGGGAATAACATTGCTTGCAGAGTTGAAGGGGTTGGAAATGTGATATCGAAATTTGATAATGGATATATCTATATCCTTGAAAGGGTAAGATATGTTCCCAAATTAAACAGGAACCTAATTTTAATGGAAAATTTGGATGATGTGGGTATGGCCTATTAAAGGTGCTAGAAGGATCTCTTGTTATGTTTAAAGGGGTTAAAAGAAATGAGATTTATGTGGTCAAGGCTAGTACAGTGATTGATCACATTGCTGAGTCTTCCAGTGCTGAATTTGATGTCACTTTAAAGTGGCACAAAAGAGTAGCTCATGTGTGTGAAAAAACCCTGCATATCCTTTATAAGAAAGGGGTTTTTGGAAACGACTCTATATCTAAAGTTCCCTTTTGTGAAATTTGCACTTTAGGCAAGCAGCATAGACTACACTTTAACACTGGGAATAAGGCTACATCTATACTTGAATACACTCACTTTGATTTATGGGGACCTTCATCCACTATCACTCAATGAGGAAATAGATATTTCTTGTCCTTGATTGATGATTATTCTAGAGTGGTTTGGGTTTATTTGTTGAAACATAAATCAAAAACCTTTGGGAAACTTAAAATGTGGAAAGTTATGATAGAAAATCAAACTGGGAAGAAAATTAAGATACTTTGGACAGACAATGGTCTAGAGTTTTGAAATGCCGAGTTTGATCAATTTTGCAATGAAACAAAGATTAAGAGACATAAGACTGCTCCATATACTCCTCATCAAAATGGAGTTGTTAAGAGGATTAATAGGACCCTGTTAGATAAGGTTAGATGCATGCTTGTTGGTTCAGGTGTTCCTAAGGTCTAATGGGGTGAAGCTTTGATGACAGCTTCATATATTGTTAATAGAACTTCTTCATGTGCTCTGGGTGATAAAATACATGAAGAGAAGTGGACTGGAAATATTCCAAATTATTCCCATCTATGTGCTGCCTATTCCTATCAGAATATAGGAAAATTAGAGCCTAGGGCTCAAAACGTGTTTTCCTAGGATATCCTGACGCGGTTAAACGGTATATGATGTGGAATAAAGATTCTAAAGGTTTTAAGATTATCACGAGTAGGGATGTTATTTTTTATGAATCTAATATGCCCTGCTTAAGAGATAATGAACCTAATATACTTACTAAAGTTAAAGAAGGAGGTGAAACCAAGCTGTAGGTGGAGCTTGGTTTGCCATCTGATCCTGTTGAGAATGAACAGATGGAGGAATTGGCCGAAAATCCTACTGATCCTCAAGATGTTGAAGAAGAGGGCAATGTTCAAGAAAGTGTAGAAGAAAAGGTTGGTGATGTAAGTGATTACCAATTAACTAGAGATAGAGTTATGAGGGAGTTAAAGGAGCCTATTAGGTATATAGACTACCTTTTTCTTGTTGTTCTTTCTTGTCAAGACCTAGTTTTCAAAGAACCAAAATCTCATGAAGAGGCATTGTATAGCTAGCAATTTGAGAATTGGCAGGCTGCTTGAAAGATGAAATGGACTCCTTAATGAAAAATAGAACCTGGATTTTAGTTCCTAAACCTGTAGGTAAGGCACTTGTTGATTGTAAGTGGATATTTAGTGTTAAGGAGGGGAATACTGAGAAGACGCCTATAAGATTTAAGGCAAGGCTTGTTGCTATGGGTTTTACACAAAAATAAGTCATAGATTATAATGAAATCTTTTCTCCTGTTGTTAAATACACTCTATTAGAGTTATGCTGGCTCTTGCTGCTCATTATGATCTTGAACTTGAATAGATGGATGTAAAAATTGCCTTTTTGCTTGGTGACCTATATGAAGAGATTTATATGAGACATCCACCTGGTTTTATTGATGAAACTAAAGCTGAGCATGTTTGTTTGTTAAAAAGATCATTATATGGCTTGAAGCAATCTTCAAGACAGTGGTACAAAATATTTGATAATTTTGTCTCTACTATTGGTTTTATTAGAAGTGAATTTGTTCATTGTCTATATTTTGAAAGATGTGATGAAAATGCTATTGTTGCTTTTATACTCTTATATGCAGATAATATGCTGATAATTGGACAAAACATGTATGTTATAAATAACATAAATGGATCTTTAAGTGCTGAATTTGAAATGAAAGATCTAGGTCATGCTAAGAAAATTTTAGGAATGAAAATAAATAGGAAAAGACATAACAAGTTATTAATTTAGCTGCAGTTTTTAATGCTTCTCCGCAGAGAGATTTTGGTAAGGTAGAATGACTAATCATACTCCTTACCACGTCCTTAAGTGTTCTGTTTCATCTTTCAGCAACACCTTTCATGCTAGGAGAACCTGACATGGTGTACTGTGGGACGATTCCACATTCCTCTAGGAATTTAGCAAAAGGCCATGGACGTTGTTCTCTCGATCCGTCATATCTGCCATAGTATTCACCACCATTGTCAAATTTAACGTGGTTTATTCTTTTGCCTAGTTGATTTTCAATTCAGCCTTATAAGCCTTGAACACATCCAGTGATTGGGATTTCTCATGAATGAGATATATGTAACCATGACGGGAATAATCGTCTATGAACGTAGTAAATGACTGTTGACCATTCTAAGAAGTCTAAGGGAATGGCCCACAGATATCCGCATGAATTAGTTCTAAGACGTCCGAAGTCCTATTGTCACATAATCTCCTTATGTTTGTTTGTTTTCCCTTAATGCAATTTACATAAACACTTAAGTCTGAAAAATCAAGGGAATCAATAATTCCTTCCGACACAAGTTTTTCAATTCTCTTCTGAGAAATGTGACTAAACGCTTGTGCCATAATGAAGCGGAATTGGTTAATTTACGTTTAATACCTTGTGAATTTACATGCAAGGTTTCATTATAAGAGACAACTGAATTAAGCAAGTACAGATAATCATATCCAGATAAAGAACCGGTACCCTCAAGATAATTAAGAAAAAGACTAAATTTATTATTTTCAAATGAACAAGAATAACCAAATTTGTCCAAAACAAAAATAGAAACCTAATTCCGTCTAAAAGACGGTACCACAAAAGTATATTTCAAATTCAAATAAAAATCGGTCTTTAATAATAATAATCTAAAATTCCCTACAGCCTCAACTTCAACTGATTTGCCTCGCCCACATAGATGAATCTTTCAGTATCATTTGGCTTTCGACTATTCAGACAACCCTGCATAGACACACTTATATGCGTAGTGGCACCAAAATCAATCCACCAAGTATGTCTAGATACTGAAACTAAATTAACCTCAGAACAAACCAAAGTGAGAAATGAACCTTTCTTTACACGCCAAGCGTGGTATTTGGTACAATCTCTTTTCAAGTATCCCGAGATTCCACAAAAGTAACAGCCAGATGTTTCATCCTTTTTAGGCTTTTGCTGCTTCTTTTGAGTCGGACCGGGTGCAGCTTCCTTATTCATTCTTTTCTTGAACTTGTCCTTAAGGTACTAGCCAAGTTAGCACTTTCAGTCCTTTCTTCTTCTTGCACACAGTATGAAATGAGCTAATTTAGAGTCAACTTCTCATTTTGACAGTTATAACTGACCTTGAATTATGCAGGAAGAGAAATCAAAACCAAATGCATAAGCTAATCATCATATAGCTCGAGCTTTAGTGCATTTAATTTTGAAGCAAAATGAGACATCTCCATGATGTACTCCCGAATATTTCCTGTACCTTTACACCTGAGTGAAACTAAGTTCATCAAAAGTATACTAGTTTCAGCCTTATCGCTCTTTGCAATGCGTTTTTCAATTTCAGCAAGAAATTCCTTGACAATAGTTACCTTATCGGACACAGCGCCCCAGAATGATTCTGGAATACCA
>CAIGRT010100560.1:0-16127 GCA_903798405.1 Fraxinus platypoda | reverse complement strand
GCATTCACACATCTTATAGTTGCAATTGTTGAAATGATTCCTACGAATATATGAAATATAGAGCCTGTCTGCTAAAAAAAAAAAATTCACCTTATAATCAATTTTTGTACCGTTTTTACTCAAATTTGCGGGGCCCACATCTCACAACTAAGGTCAATATTTGCGGCTCAACGGTAGAATTTGTGCTAAAAATTTATACCAGACAACTTCATATATAATGATAATTAAACCACAGACTTGAGCGGAAAAAAATTACAAGAAGCAAAAAATTTTGGAATTTTTTTTTTAACTTTCTACATTTGTGTCCTGTTTACTAGTAGCTGATGTTTGTCATTCTTTATTATTTTTATTTTTATTATTTTTTATTTTTGGCTGCAGCAATGGATTGATCTTGCATGGTATACAGGATTTAAGGCACGTAAGAACGAAGAAATTCCCTTTTCTAGTCCAGATTCTTCAAATAATGCCGTCTTCAAGTGCAACATCCCAGAAGATACCAACTTTAACGAAGCCAACAATTATCAGATGATACGCTATCTATATAGCTTCTGGCATGATCAGTAAGGAACGGGTTCCAGTTTTGTGAGTACTACTACGTTCTTCAAATTTTGGCTAGCTTACATAGTACAGTCGACAATATTGATGGGAAACAGAAAATCACACCACAAAAACATTGTTCAGTAAGTTACACAGCACACACTCAATGTAGTCTGTGGATCATTTTAAAGAACCTCATAATTCCTTTCTCGGTTTTGTATTGCCCAAACTTTTGTAAGACTGTTGACTTTTGGTCCATTAACGAATGAATTAACGATTTCTGCCATTTTGTCCTTGTGGTGCGAATATTTCAAAGGTTTGGAAGTGTGGGTGACAAACTAAAAATTTGGGTAAAATCTGCGAAAAACAAAAATGTTAGGATCATGACTACAATTCTCCCTTACAATTAAAAAGTTGTAAATAATCACGTGTGACCAAGTAATTTAGAAATGAAATATCATGAACTTTATTTCTTTAATTTAACACCAACGTTCAAAAGAAACTGAGATTCAGAGACAGGATTCGCCCATAAAGTTGAGTAAAATGTTACACGTGCTGTATCTGGGGATGAAAAATAGGTAGGGGTTAGGGAAGTAACTCGACGAAAGAATGTTTACAAATTGAAAAGCGCGGTCCAGCATTGCTGGGTTGCAGAAGTCAGAACCATGGTAGACACTGTAGAGAGAGAGCTTTCATTAGTATGCAACAGTAGCTATTTGTAATTTTTCACGGAGAGAAGTTGATCACGAAAAATCAACAATCATTTTCGCAAGACAAACTAGTAATATTGCTTTGCCTGCATAAAATGTGGGAAGCTAAAAAGGGAAAAAAGATGGCTAAAGCAGGTCTTCCAGTAGGCTGTTTAAGAGCCAATTGTAGAACCATCCAACTTCGCATCCACGAACAAGAATTACTAAATATTTTTCAATACATTAAGTTAATATTTCATTCTTGAAATTTAAGCCATTTCAATTAAGTTTTGGCATGAGTGCAAGTTCAACAACAGCAATAACAGAAAACCAAGTCTTCTTTTCAACATACTATTGGGTCAGTTAACAACACCCTTTTTCAACATATTTGGCCCTGTAACGACCCGTCCTCTATGTCCAAGTCGTTATATCATACGTACAGTCCGCTTTAAGTAGACATCTGCCCACTTAACCCCTCCCGAATTTCTATCTCGCCTGGGTTCGAATCCAAGAGATGCGATAGAAATCCGTAAGGAGTTAAATGAGAAGATGCCCTTCCAAAGTGGACAGTACGTATGATATAACGATTTGGGCATAGAGGCTAAGTCGTTACGGGCCCACTGCTACATTAACTGAAAAATCTAATAAATTGCAACCACATCCGGCCAAATGCTAATTTTGATCCACCTTTTTTAAACTCTATCGTTTTTAATCAAATTGCATCGCTATCGCGAGTAAGATTTCAGAGTCCCAACTGCCAACCACCTAAGATGTCATTTCATTAAGTCATATGTCATCATGAATTGGTTAACCTTCACTTGGTAAGATTTCTCAGTCCCAACTGCCAACCACCTAAGATGTCATTTCATTAATTCCTATGTCATCTTGAATTGGTTAACCTTCACTTAGAAGCATATATCCTGATTTCTTATTCGATCTGTTTTAGTATGGTCACTCAACTAGTTCAACATCCTCATTACAATTATGTTTACATCTTATGAATATATTGTCATATAACAGGCCAACATCGGTGCCATATAATTCAAGAGATATCTCCGATCACCAAATTTATCTAGCAACTTCTTCATATAAATTATTTACGGAAAATGAATTGAGTTTTTATCATAGAAGTAGCTAGTGAAATGACAAAGGCAGAAACGTAATGTTTAACATGTAGAAAAAAAGTGCAAGAGTAGCAGATAAGAATGGGTATCCAGTACAACACCAGTCACCTCAAGAATTCAGCATCACGAACAAGGAATTCATAGTTGCTAGCATCATGATTAATGAATTGACTACTCAAGACTGGCAAATATCTTTGATGATTTGGCCTTTCTAGCTTAACATTATTTAGATTCAAAACGATAAAGAACTAGAATAAGCACATGTAAGATTGCAATTATCATCAAATAATTTCTCAAACAACATAATTCTTTCAAGTCACTGAGAAGTACAAGAGATGTTTTTAATTTTTATTGCTGCATAGACAAAATTGACACCTAAAGCTTTAATATGTTTAGGTTTGCTTAACACTTGTTCCAAGCAATTATCACAAAGATAAACACAGTAGCATAATCAATATTTTATTGCTAGTCAGCTACTTCGCTTGTAATTAAATCTATAGTATTAAAAATGTCAAAACTTTCTTCTAAGCAATCATCATGGTGACATTTTAATTTATTTCATTGCTGATGTCGAATCATTCAACGTTTCACTACACAAACAAGAATTAATAACTCTCAGTACATTCCGTTACTATTAATTGAAATTCAGAGATTAAATGATTGTAAATTGAAGCAAAAAGTAATATAAGATATGAGAAATTTCCATTATGAAATGCAATTAAAGGAATATTAAGGTATTTTCACCTTGTGTACACGTAGTTCAGCTTCAGTTCGTTTTCAAGAAACACACATTACATAATGCTTAAGAAATATATACATATTATGTTACACAGACATCTAGTAAAGTCAAGCATTTTTTTTTTTCAAATTCGTTATCATGGGAATTTAGTGATACTTAATTATACAGATGATACCGATTGTGCTAGGTAATGATAATTTCACAACAGTTCCACACCAAATTATGACCGACATGCTGAAATTTTTTGTCTTAGAACAAGGAGTTCATAGTTGCAGGTATCAGGATCAATGAATTGCCTACTCACCAAGGCAAATATCGTTAATGATTTGCAGAATAGAAAAAAATTTCTAGTAAACACTATTAAGGGTTCAAAATGATCGACAATTTGAAGAAGCTCATCTAAGATTGTTGTTATCACCAAATGATTTCCCAAATAACCTAATTTTTTCAAGTTACTGAAAAGTAGAAGAGGTGTAGTTAATTTCTATTGCTGCATAGACAGAGTTGACAACTAAACCTATCCAGTCCATTTTTGTGTTTTTCTTGTAAATAATTCTAAAAATAGTAGACACAAGATACAGGATAAATAAATAATTAATTTAAATACGTAAAAAAGGAAATCTAATATCTTTAAAACATCTATTATTTGGTAACATCAAAATCAACTTATCAAACGTGCACTATGATAACCACAAATTTGAAGGAGAATTCATCTCACCGTGTCATTGCATTTATCAATGAAAATCTCGTCTTATCCTATTTGGCAGGTTCCTTTGAGTTATCGGAATCCGAGTCACTAGCATTATAACCTATAACAGGAGTGAAAGATGAACAATTAAGAAGCAACAAATGGAACTACTACTGTTAGCAGAGACTGAGAAACAGAAAGAATGAGACCTGGATGCTTATCTCCAACTTTCCATACCGAAGATCTGCTTTTTGAAGCCCTATTAATCCAAGCTCTTCCCTAGACCCAAACAAGAAAATCAAACTACTACAAAAATATATCACAAACAAATAAGAGAAAGTCCACGCGAAATAGTTAAACAAAAGTTAAGAGTATTTACAATAGCAATATCTCAACAATCCAATGACTTGCATTATTCATGAACTTATCACGGCAGCGAGAAAGTGATAAAGAATGAGTGCCCTCACATTTTCTCAGCAAATTACACGAATAATCAAATTTCTTAGCAAAATCATTTGATTAAATCAATTAAGACAAATACTTCTGATTAAATCGTCAATGCTCATATTAAAAAAAACCCCATTACTTTCACCATTTATTCCCTCTTTTTTTTTTTTATCTCATTCACAACCTACACGGGAAATCTTATATAAAACCCAAAAAAGATCATAACATAAATAAGTAATAAACATATAATTATATATACAGGATTTGTGTAAATTGTGCAATATAAAAGGGGAAAGCTTTGACCTAGGCAGCGAATGAATTGGGGTAAAGAATCAAATGCACCTTCTGGGCATCTTTTGGGACACCATATCCACCATTATACATCTGGCCCACAAGCACCTGCATGGCCGTGTCACCAGCCTTGGCCTCTTTAAGGGTATTCTGGAACCACCTCTTGACACAGTCCGCCACTACCTCCGCCAGCGGCAGCCGCTGCTGCTCTGAGTTCTCCGCCTCCATCTTTAAGTTCTTCTTGTTTAACCTCGGCTGCTCAGGCGAGTCTGGTCTGAGCCCAGTGGGCTCAGGGGACTGGATCGGGCGGGCCTTGAAGACTGGCCTGAGCTTGGATTGGCGGTGAGGCCTGTTGTTGGATGTGATGACTCGGGAAAGTTGTTGGAGTAGGTGTGGAGATGGAAGAGATTTTCCCATAAAATTACGTGAGATTGAGAATGGTTATGCTTTCATTAAACAAAACGCTTTCTTTTTTCTTTTGGGAGCAAACGAGGATATGGATTAGGGGTCGAGCGGCTATTCAATTGTGCAAGTTGACTCTTTAAGATGAGTAAAAAATATAATTTCAGACATATTTTATTTTATGGAGATTAAAATCAAATTTTTAGTGAATTTTGATAAAAATTATTGAAATGTGTGATTAAAAAGTCGTGAATTCTATGAAATATGTGATTAAAATTAATTGTGGACATTGATAAAACTTACTTTCATCTTTTTGCTTTTTATACAGAAAAATTATGTATAGAGAGAAATTTAATTAATTTTCCTTTTTTTTTTTTTTACCATTTCCCTATTTCAAAAAAGAAAGATTTCATCAATAAAATTACTTAGAATGATTTTTTTTCAAAACATGAGGACTTTACATAAATATCATAGGAATTGTCTAACTAGTCTAGATGTTGAGTTGTCTCTGTTCTGTATTAACTTTAACTTCGCTTGAATCGACACAGTGCAATAAGATATTTTGCAAGTTTGTGGTTACATTAACTAAAGATACCCACCTACCATAGTCTCTAAATTTTTCAAGAAAAGTCGATAAAGCTTAAAATTGACACACCACCATCTCATATCAAGACCTAATTTTTGGATTCTTTATATGTTCTATTGCATTTTGATCTTCACTCTTCTTATCAAATGTCAAAAGAATGTAATTATTTCTCCTTTATAAAGTCGAAAGTGATAAATTCATGAATAATAACTGCAATGAACACAAAATAGTTTCAAATCGAGGTGAGTTAAGAATTTTTGGGTGGGATGTTCTGTATATGCTCCAACTAGCCCAATTATGTTCTATATGTGCTCCAACTAGCCCAATTCTCTCTGGAATATTCTAGGATTTGTTTGGAGGTGGTATATTGCAAGTGCTTAATATGCGTGCATCATTTCTGATAAGAGGAAATTATAATTGACTCGGAAAAAAGAATCGTTCGACCTAGTTTATCTTGATTCTTTTTTATTTGTACGCATGCATATTGATCGCTCATCTTGTGTGAGTGTGTCTATATATATATATATATAGACATCTTTATGTATGATGCCCATAACAATAACACTAACTAAATGCCAACTAAAGGAGCACAAATAAAAATATGTGAATTTTATATCATTTTGGCCTATAAATATGTCCATGTTAAGAACATTAATATTTCCAGCTAGAGGACTCAAACGATGTATAAAATGATACGAACTAATATTGTTACTGATCGACTGACGAAGCCCCAAAATATCCTACGTGGCACCTGGACCTAGGGCCTGCACTCTACGTCATCTATCGGACGAAGCCCCAAAATACCCTACTTGGCACCTGGACCTAGGGCCTACACTCTACGTCGTCTGTCGAACCCCATGAAGGAGCCTAACCCATTTGACCCACATGAAAGAACCGAACCCTTGAACAAAGGAGATGCTACAAGGGGGATTAGCAGGGGATCCTTTACGCGATCTTTAATATGTAATTGATGTGACAATGCACTACTTCCGTCACCTTAATCCAATCAACCACGTCAAGTCTGAGCCCCATGTCAGGTTTATGGGCAACAAAATGGTATTAGCATTTAATATCTATGATTGATTGATATATTTGACAAGAAGCCTCGACCATGTGGATGAAGTTACGTATGTTTTTGTCCTATGGCGAACATTCAATCTTTTCGATTATAAAAAATTACACAATGTGCCATTTCAAAGGTATTACAAGTTTATACTTTCAACATATAACTTTGCTCTCTTATTATAAACTCCAAAGCTCACCCCCTTTTTTATATTGGAAGCTTGTGTTTAAAACCTTCCCACACCCATTTACTTACTACCTCAACTGACTTGATCGTTGAAGTGTGTGCGACCAACTCCACCCCACTGGAGGAAACCACGTGTTGTTCAAGTGTGCAGGAATCAAGATTGTGTGGAAGTAAGAGGTGTTGAAATCTGTTAGTCACGTTGGAAGTACAAAATTCAAGGTCAACAAATATCATCTCATATATTTTTTATACCCATAACAACAACATTGTACAATTACAACTAGGACCAACATACCTCTGTCTTCCCCTCTCATTGAATTCTTTCCCATTCTTTTGGCTAAAATCAAGCGGATATTATCCATTGAATGCTATCACGAATAGATGCCCAAAATTCCTTGGAAATACTCTCCTAATATTAGGGGGGTGGGGGGTATGCTTGGGGAGTGGGGGATATGCTTCTAGTGGAATATGGAATGTTTGTAACATTTCATTATCATGTAACCCACTAAAGTTTATAAGTTTAAAATATGATTCATTTGTTGGATTTATTAATTTGTCATGTCGCCTACATATGTAATTAATTGTGTATACTGTTATCTTAAAGTTCAGCCCAATTAAACTGATCTAATAAATAATTAAATTGTTGGGTTTATGCATCTAAATAAAGTATGTGTCGAATTATATGTGTAGAGACCAGATTCCTTTGCAATTGTATTTCATGATAGACGAAATATTTATGGATATATATAGGGTTATGGTCCCCAATTCATATGTAATTCTCATTTTTTGTATTATCCCATCAACACAAGAATATTGAAAAGGAATATCCAAAACTCACAATCAAGAACAAGCAATCTACAATCAAAAATCAAGATGGAGGAATGCAAGAATCAAGAATAAGAATTAAAGAATCAAAGGAGGCAAAATTCAAGATAAAAAGTGAAGAACCCAAACATGAAAAGATTGCAGTTCAAGATTCAAGATTCGAAATCAAGATCCAATAATAAAGAACCATTTTCAAAGAATTAAGGTATGTTCTGCATTATTAATTTTCTTGCTGATTTGACATGAAGGATATTGGCAATAAAGGAATTTAGGTTTTCAAGTTCTAAAATTTCTAGTTTTATGAAGTTTAAAACATCATTAACCATAAACGGGAGGGAGATGAGTTTTTCATCATAATTTGTGTAAGTAATGAGTTACTTTCAAAGTAAATTATTAAACTTTCTCAATATATTTTCTAATTACACTTTTTTAACCTTATTATATAATTATATAATATCTCACGATACTCAAAATGTTACATATAGGCATGAATAGTATACCAATGCCTGGTCGACTAGCCCTCTAGGCACGCGGTTTGCTAAACTTGGGCCGTGCCTAACTTTTCTCAAGTAAAAAAGGATTAATGCAGATGTACAGAGGTCGGTTTCACAGAAGTATCGACCCTCACATGAGGTGGGTCCCGAGCTGGACCCACCTGATTAAAAAATTATTCGAACTTTTTCCCGCCCCTCCCATGTGTGTATCTGTAGAGCTTCTGTGAAGCTCTATATCTGTAAATGTAGCACGGTTGAGTAAAAAATTATGATACAAAAGTGCAAAATATAAAAAGCTTCAATCAACAAGGGTTCCTTTCTCTCCTTTTCATGACCTTATAGTAGAAAAATGATGAAAATACAGGGAAATTTATACAAAAACTTAACAGAAATTTGAATTCTCAGTCACATGGTGCAGGCCCCATGTATTAAGTATTGGAAAAAAAAAATATTGCTCTCGCCTTTGGCTGTGTCTGTTTTGTAGGTGAATTCCTATACCTATAGCATGGTTTCTCATAGTAATGGAAAACTACAATAAGCTGTAACTGCCTTGACAACGAATTTAAATGCTGTGTTTTGATTTGGGATGACAAAAAATGGAAGGGCCTACACGTATCAAAAAAGCTTTGCATTTCTCTTTCATTTGCATCAAACGGTGTCGTATTCTGTTATTAGGTCAGTTGGCTATTATCAGTTAAACAATCAGTGCCATCATACAAGGAAAAATGAATGAAGCTATAGGGCCCGGCTCAATGACTGGGCCCAAATACAGGGCGCCGCCTCACATTGGAGGGGGAGCTGACCGAAGTCAGATCCCCTCCAATCACAGGGCGCCACCTCAGCGCCCTGTATTTTGTCCCGGTCATTGAGTCGGGACAAATAGGTTAATCCGGAAAAAATTGTATTATTCAAAGTAAATAAATTATGGGATTCGAGAAACAAAAAACCTAAACAAACGAGGTCAACGACAGGGACATTTTCCAGGGAGTGAAGTGGCAATTTTTGATTGGCAATGTTTTCTTTAATTTTTATTTATCTGCCAATGATAAAATGCCAAGTGTATGTGTGTATTTTTTTCCTGTCACTTACCCTGTCCCTATAGCATTTCTAAGATGGCGTATATGCAAAAACTCGGAAGATTTCTCTTCCTTTTTCTTTTATATGCTTACTACGGCTTCCAAGTTAGCATTTTGATTGGGTCGCCAAACTTCAATACTTTTGGATTTCAAACACCATTGTATCGCATTCAATTTAAGGACGGGTAATAGGATTTATGACACAGATCATTAGCGCAAAAAAATAAAAAATATTACAATTTCTTTGAATAACTTGCAATTGTTGTACACAGATTTTAGTGATTTTTTTCATTTTCATCGTATTTTAATATATTACACAAGTTCATATTTATTACTAAATAGTCAATGACACCACGTTGGGTATGATTGAAAAGTGGGGACATTTTTACCGGCTGATTACGCATATTATACTTATTTTTTCTTGAACTTTTACACAATCCCTCGAACGGATGGCAATTGCTTGATTGATTGATAAAATGAAGATTACAACAATGTCTTTAGATAAAAACGTTAAATTGCATTTTTTTTTTTATTATAATACTTTTATAACGTGGCATAATAGTTTGGCATGTCACACAACAATTACACGTAAGATGTGTTGCAGTATAACTTTCAATTCAATAATTTTTATCAATTTAGGAGATAGCAGGTGAAGAGATAGTGAAATCTGAAATTGAATTGAAGATATTATAATCCAACTAAGATAATTAAAGTCTAGTAACACAATTTGAATTTGTCTAAAAGGTCAGTGACCACAAATGAAATTTACCCATTAAAATTTTGTCTCTTATTTTGTGCATGATTATCAGGTGACAATTTGGACGCAATAAGATGGAAGAAAACTATCTAATCCAATATCTATTGGTTATATCTATAAAGAAAATCATTTTATGAACGATTTTGTCTTATATTTAGCCCTGTTTGAGTCACGTTAAAATTCTCATTTTCATTCTTCTACTTATTTTAAATCACACATTTTTCAATAAAATAATATTTTCCATCATATCAATAATTTTTCCTTCCTTTTCAACCACACATTCTCCATCAATCTACTATTTCAAAATAATAGTATGACTCAAGTAGACGTTCTATTAGTACTATCTTTATAAATTAATTGAACCGGAACCCTTCAATTTCAAATTTCAACGAAGGCATTTAGTAGTAGATGCTAACTTGTCATTTAATGTATTCACATGCAATAATGATACATTATATTGAATCTTTCATGCATGCAATGTATTGTTTTTCATTAACGTATGGTACTTCCTCTGCCTTATAAAAACAACAACGTTGAATGTACGGAAAAATTGTGCCAGAGGTTATACAGAATACACACATGATGTGGGTCCCATCTGATTTAAATATTATTTAAACAAGTGGACCCCACATGTATTGTGTCTTCCCTGTTTTTTTCGTTTATGTAGGGCAAGGAAGGTTCTTATAAAAATGAACTTGCTTTTATTTTCATATAGATTAAAAAAATTTAATTAATATAGTCTGAATTAAATTTTACTTATATATTTTTTTTTGTCTTCACTAAATTGTCTTTATAATATCTCTTATTTTTCTCCTGGTTAATATTTTCTAAGATAATTCGTGTCTTCTAGGTCGAAATTAAAAAAAAAAAAAAAATGTGAAAAGGTGAAACATTCAAAAGGCAAAAAATGAGCGACGTTTGCACAAAGGATATAGATTGGATGGCTACTCTTCCATTGAAATTTCCAATCCCAATCTTGGGATCTTATCATCTTAATTGACCATTTAACTTCTTCTTGGCTTGTAATGAGTATTCCTAAGTTGATAACCAATCAGCTTAGCTTAATTAACCAACATGATTAGGACAAGTCTATCGAGCAAAGCAAAGTTTTCGTGCGGGACAACTATTGGACTAATTCATATTTTATTTCTGATAAAAATTGAAGTCAAAATTAATAATTAATTTTAATCTATAAGACCCACAACTTTTCAATCGTATATTTCATCAACTTTTATTAAAATTTACTAAAAATCTGATTTTAATCTATCAACTAAAGCATCGAACATGTGCTTGAGTAGAATCAAGAAATTTGAACACGTCCAGAGATCTTTTTATTGCAAACCAAACACACACATGATCAAAGTCGAAGGATCTCCCAAACATCGTAGGTCCCCTTCCAACAACAACCGACAAACACACAAATCAAACCTCCCAAATCAATCCCAATCGTTAAAAATTTCACATCCCCCAGGATATAAGATCACACGATGCTCCCTCTGCCCATAGAAAACAAACCAAAGGCAATCTTTATATAGCAAGAACAAGACCCGGGACTGATTTTCCGACCCGATTCGGAAGACTACTCTCCCACAGCGAAGGGCAATGGAGTGACGTTATATTGCTGTAATCCGATGGGTCTGTCTTTCCAAAGCGTGTCACGGTCAAGGAAGTATTGAAATACTCTCTGACCTGAGTAATTATTCCATCCGTCACAGTCCAGGCGTGAACCCAGGAAATGAAACGGGTCTGATCGAAACCCTCAACGAGCACCGTCGAGCCAAAGGCAGAGATGCGGTGGGGGAGGAAAATGAAGCTGGTATCGGTGTCTTCTTCGATAGCGCCGGTGAGCAAGCGCATTAAAAACTGGTGGGACGGCGGGCCATGGAACCACCACTCAAGATCCGGGGCCAGAATCTTCTGGACTGCCTCAGCGTCGCGTATTTTCAAGGCATCATATAGGGCGATCGCCACCCCTTCGTTTTGGGTATCCTCCAGAGTTTCTTGAGGGTTAGCCAGTTCCTGAAAGGAAGCAAATTGCAGTGAAGAAATTGAAAAGGGAAGCAGTTCAGTTGCTAGGAAATGGAATGGGGCGATGTATATATATAGGCAATATGGAGGGCATGTTTGTGATTTAGATGGACTGACGAGGGTATAATTGGGAATTAATAAATAGCAGAAGATTGAGATTTCATGGGCTCCCGTCCGTAAATGAGGGCTCCTGTATGTGAAGAATTTCATAGGCTTTTTGTACTTTTGGCCCACTAGGCTTCAATTTAACTTCCGTTAGTGCCACGTTGAATTTCCATTCGCTACGTGGCATATTCCGTTAGTTGCACTTGACAGAGTTCAGACGGGTGATGGACGGGTAATATATTAGATAGATGGGTGAGCAACGGGTAATATTTTATTGTTGAGTGGCAAGTAGTAATATAGATTAAAGATGGGTGAGCATTCATTAAGCCCTTGTTTGTCTACCATTATTCCAAAAAATTGTTTGCTACAGTAAGATTCTCCACCACACATTCACCCTATAAAATATTTTACACATAAACCAATAAAGTTACTTTAATTTTCAACCACACTTTCTCCAAAAAATACTATTCATTACGTTAATTTTCTCCCAATAATGGGAGACAAACAAGCTCTAAATTTACTCGATTGTTTTGCATGTGATTATGTGGCAAGATGTGTGTCAAGGATGTGATTGATTGTCTTTATTTTTCCTAAACAATGTTAGTTTTTCACCCAAAAACCTGCTTTGAGGTGCTTGTTTGCTATTTTTTTTTTATTAAAAATATTTTCCAACTTTTGAAAATATATCTATTTTCAAGGAAAACATTTTCTACGAGGGAGTAGTAGGTTTTTGGTTTCTTCAAAACAAGGAAAATATTTTTTTTTTTTAGGAAATGTTTTTCGCGTCAATCAAACACACCGTAAATGTACATTCCATCAGTTACATCTAGTTTGACATTGCGTGAGAGCTCAAAAAGTGTTGGACTAAAAAATGTATGTTTTTTTTTTTTTTAATTGTCCAATCATGTATCGTCACGTGGCACAATGTCATGATTGTCCAATGACATTACACTTCTTTTAAATAAGCCTCTGTTTGACACACATTATTTTAAAACTCATTTTTAACCACACATTTTTCAATAAAATAATATTTTCTGTCACATCAATAATTTTTCCTTACTTTTTAACCACATATTTCTCCATATCACTATTTAAAATATATTATTTTCTTAATAATATCCATCAAACACACACTAAATATTTTTTTAGCATGATTGTTGCTCTTTTGTAGTCTGGACGGATTTTCAAGCTAACTTATTTTGACAATTTGACCCCACAATCCACATACATTGCCAGCAGTGCTCGCCACTTGGGCTGACTGTGCCACTCCATTTCTCAAAAAAGTTGGGTTTGCAATTGCAATGTATATAATTAGGAACATTACGTACATATACACGGGGTTAAAAATACAATTTCAAAATTAAGAAATTAATTTTATTATTTAAAAAATTAGGTATTAATTAAATATAGTAAGATCACAATATTATATAATTTATGGTCACGATTATGTACTTGTCACAATTATGACATCACAATTACAAATCATAAAATTTATAGGCCATATATTATTTATTGTCACAAATTATCTATTGTTTCGATCGCATATTATTTATTGGTCACAATAGTTAAATAATTTGTCACAAACCACCTTTATACACCCCACCCCACCCCACCCCACCACCATCACCATTAGCACCAGTACCAGTATCAATACCATCACCACCATCTATCTATCTATCTCCATCTACACCACCCCACCAAAAAAAGTTCACAAACTTGTCGTCGAGGCAAAGAGAAGAAGCAGGGCATCAGTTTCAATCAAAACCAAACTGCAATGGTGATGCGCACACAATGGCGATGTGGGGTAATGCTTGCAGCACCGTTGGTACAACAAGGCGCTGCTCGCGCAGTAGCAGCGAGGGGCCGCTGCACGCAATGGTGTTGCTGCGCCGCGTGAGGCAATCGACGCTAGAATAGAGATTGTGGGATGTGTAGAGAAAAGAGGTAGAGAAATAAATTAGGGTTTGAATTGAAATTGAGTTGGATAAGTAGGGTGGCATGAGATGGGATGGAATGGGGCCGAGGTGTAGATTAATTTAATTTTATAATAATATTATTAATATTTAAAAGATGAATCATCACTTGATTTTTGAACAAAAAATCTCTAAACCTTATTTTTGAATCGGGAACTTAAAAAATCATGGATGGATGTAATTTTCACTATATTATTTGTATCTTCATTTTTATAAAATCTTTCTAGATCGGTCTAGGAGATCTACAAACTAATAGTAAATTGGGCCTATAAATTGATGCATTGCTCTCTCTCTCTCTCTCTCTCTCTCTCTCTCTCTCTCTCACACACACACACACACACACACACACACTTGATCGGATAGTTTTGTGAGGAAAAATTGTAAGAAAAGCGTCCTGATTTTTCTTCATCTTCACGTGTAGTAAAGTTTATGGTATTTTTCTACTATAATTGGAAGGTTTGGGTTAGCGAAATTCAATATTTTCATCTTATTTTTATAATTTTTTTATTGTTTGCTAATTTCTCTGAAAAATAAGAAATTTTTATCATTTTCACACACACATGTATGCAAGTTGTTATTCAAATAGAAGCATTATTCATAATCAATTAACTGCTGCGACATTGATCACCCATAGTTTTTGGGTTTTGGGATGAGTTAAGAGCGAAAGTCAACGTGCAAGTTGTTGTTCAAATAGAAGCATTATTCATAATCAATTAACTGCTGCGACATTGATCACCCATAGTTTTTGGGCTTTGGGATGAGTTAAGAGTGAAAGTCAACGTGCAAGTTGTTGTTCAAATAGGTTATTATTAAATAGAAGCATTATTCATAATCAATTAATTGCTGCAACATTGATCACCCATAGTTCAAAAGGCTAGCGCCACTTGAGAATAGCCATTTCATAGCAGCTACAATGAGAGGAAGGTGTGAAATTCAAACATTCTATCGCCATCGGACAACATAGTTAGAGCAAAAGACGGAGTTGAATGGGTTAAAACAGAAATTGTAATACCATTAGAAAGAAAAAATAACATCTATGAGACTAGGATTAAGGAAAAAATATGAGAAAGTCAAATTGCTCCCTTAAATGAAATTCCAAGATTGGTCAATAAATTCAATTCAAATAAATCACTTCTCTCTCTCTCTTCTCCCAAGTTAAGAATTATGAATCGAAAGATTGATTCAACTTTGTTTTTCTTAAGAAAGGGAGTAGAGATTTTGAAGCAATTGTGGAAACCCAAGATTTAACTCAACTATAGATATTAAAATTAGCGATATGCCTTTTTCAACGATATCCCGACTGCACGAAGGTGAAACATAATCAAATGGTTATTATTTTTATACTTCGTTGTTGCTTTGTCGAGACATTTGCTTTGAAAATGAAATTTTGTTAGAATTATGCTTCTTGCACATTCCTTATTGATATTAATGTTGACATACCATGTGTAGGAAATTTGACAATTGATTGGAAAAAAGTGTTGTTAAAATCAATATATAAAAATTTGTCAATTTATATGATGTTAAACTTGATATACATGTAGCATGATTGATTTTGTTAACGTACATTGACACAAGTGATAAATATTTTATATATTATGCTTATTTTAAAGTATGAGGGTCTTTTTATGCACTTTTAAAAGGTTTTCCGGACAAAAACTATCATTAATGATAAGACTTGATAATTAATAAAATCTTGAAAATATAAATGCGAGGACATCTAACGTTTGCATAATGTGACCATGTAGACTTGTGCTAAATATTATTATTCTTTTATAAATCGTGTAAAGAATATGCAAGAACATTTCACGTTTGCATAGTTAAACGACACGTTTCCTGTAAACAGTAGTTCAGGCGTGGCGTGTGGAGCCTCCACAATGCAACACGTGTCAATATCACTGGCCTTCATTTGATTTGGTGACCTAATCTTCAATCATCCACATTCAAATGTAAATTATTCCACCATGTTTTTAATTAGGGGTGGGTGCGGGTCGGTTCGGTTCGGTTCTTTTCGGTTCCAGAAATTTTCGGGTATTTAGTAAATGGAACCGTCGGTTCCAAATATAATTTTGGAACCGTTCGGGTTCGGTTCGGTTCGGTTCCATTCGGTTCTGTTCGGT
>CAIGRT010100552.1:0-10314 GCA_903798405.1 Fraxinus platypoda | reverse complement strand
AAAAAAAAAAAAAAAAGAAGATGGAGCTCAAGAAAATTAAAAGGTTCATATAGCGTTGTAGAAATTATGGATTATTCACATAAAAATTTATGTGCGGAGAATACTAGTAATAACTTAAAATATTAGTATATGACGCGATATAAAGCATGATACATTATTATGGTGGATCATATTGTAGTCTACTTCACAATTAGGTGAATAGTAATCTTTGCAATCTGGATGAAGACACTAGAGCATTTAGAATGCATTAGACAATACCGGGTGAAATTGAGTGATGACTTTGAAAACAATAGATCGATTGAACATGTTACCTTAATCTTGAATATATATTAAGAGTGAGATTATAACATGATCAATACCTTGATTCTTCGAGAGTTCAACTTTTTTAATACTTTAGGTATATATATTCACAGTTTGAAATTATAACTCTTAGCGAGAGGCAAATACCCCCATCCCACCCCCTTTAAATTTTTGTAAAGAGTTTGCCATTAGAGTGAAATAATGTCAAGGAACTTTCGCTTATTAGCTCATATAATGCTCGCAATTTAAAAGTACAAATTCGAACTTCTAGTGGAATTGTTGATTTTAGCTGAGTAGGTCAATAGTTTATCAATTCTTTATCAAGTACTATACATGTATCAGCATCAAACCTCTCAATAAATTCGAAGTATTGATTCATAATCAAGGATGTCTTTCAAAATTCAGCTGTCATCTTCTGAAACTCGATATCCCAAGTCACGTTAGCAAACACTTCCAAAGTAAAATAAAAAAATAAAAAAACCTACTCCAATGTACTTAGTAGATGAGATGTACTTTCAACATACCAATATAAATAGCAGACCATACTCTGATACATGTGAAATAAAATTCACAAACACAAAATTCATATAAACTGATCCTCTATATAAAGTCTTTATCAAAACCCAACAAAAACAATTCTCATATTCTTCAAGTCTAAAAGATTATGGGCCAAAGTCTGTTAGAAGCCTTACATGTGCGAGTGGAGGGGTCTGGCAAGAAAATCCTTGTCCTAGCCCATGGCTTCGGCACCGATCAATCAGCATGGAAGCACATTCTGCCATTCTTCGTGCGCGATTACCGTGTTGTGCTTTATGACCTTGTTTGTGCAGGCAGTGTTAACCCTGAAACCTTCAATTTCTGCCGTTACACGTCTCTTGATGCCTATGTCGATGACCTTTTGCATATCCTCGATGCCCTTGGTGTCGATCGTTGTGCTTATGTTGGTCACTCCGTCTCTGCCATGATCGGGATTTTGGCCTCTATTCGCCGCCCGGAGCTCTTCACCAAACTCATCCTCGTAGGGGCTTCTCCTAGGTAATTTATCAAACAATTATCCTGAATCTTGAAATACTTGTGATCATTCAACTTCGTGGCTTATATGCATGTGTTGGCAATAGGATATACAAAAATAACAAATTTGACTTTTTTTTTAGGCCAGCCCAGAAATGGGAATCTTTGTGTCTTGTGTTGTTTGAAGTGCCAATAAAGTGGAAAGCATCTTATCTATATGTTTAATGATTATTCGTTATAGTTCATTGATTTGCTTAGAAATTACTCAAAAGTTATGTTCTGATCGAAACTATTACTGTACTTACCCTCATATTTGATGTTTGAAATGAATGAATCAAGATAACCATCTGTTCCAGTATAAATAGTCATTATATGTTCTTCTACCGTGAGAGCAGCTTAATGATATTGTTTAAGCAAATCACGTAATCGTTTATCTCTTGCCAATTGATTCTAAGCAGCTTTACTGAGATCCGAAGCAACTTGTGCAAAGATTTCTAATTTTGCGAATTGCGCCAGTTTCAATTTTAATTTACCAGCTAATTGTTTCATGGCTTTAGCCCTTGTTTGAACCCCATTTTTTTTTGGCCAAAATACATTTTGGAATAATATTTTGTTGGGAATTGTATGGCTAAAAAATAAGGAAAATTTTTGGATATACGAGTAATATTAATTTATGAAAGAATGTGTTTGAAAATAAGTTTTTAAAAAATAGGAATCAAACATAGGCTTAATATGAGCTATAAGACCCTACTCTGGAAACGGAGATGCTCACATTAATAGCAGGTTTGCTTGAAATTGCTCAAGATTTACTTTTAGCAAAACAACTCTCATGGATCAAATCAACTCGATCATTTCCTCTTTAACGACTCTGAGTACTCATCAATATTGAATATTTTCAGATTCCTCAATGATGAAGACTACCATGGTGGCTTCGAACAAGGAGAAATCGAGGAAGTGTTATTGGCAATGGAGTCTAATTACGAGGCATGGGTAAACGGTTTCGCTCCTTTATCAGTGGGAGCCGACGTGCCGGCGGCAGTGAGGGAATTTAGTCTGACATTATTCAATATGAGGCCAGACATAGCACTATTCGTGTCACAAACTGTTTTTAATAGCGACTTAAGGGGTGTATTAGGCCTAGTGAAGGTGCCATGTTCGATAATCCAAACTGCTAAAGATGTGTCGGTGCCGATGTCAGTTGCGACCTATCTGAAGAACCAACTCGGCGGGCTGAGCACGGTGTATATGCTGGATACTGAGGGCCATTTGCCTCACCTTACTGCCCCTAATATGTTGGTGGAAAAGCTCCGGCTAGCTTTATCTGGGTGAAATCAAGTGTCATGTCCCATGCGTGTGAACTGCTAAAACTGTGTGGGCCAATCAGGACCGTTGAAACATATGGGAATAAGATAGGGCAGATGTTGACACATTGCCAATAAATTGTGGACGCGAGTCTAATGGGATTGTTATTTAATTCTTTTAGAAGAGGATAAGAATTTGCTTGACATTTTCCCATTTTTTTTCTTTTGTCATATTCTCTTTTGCTTTTACTCTTTTTAGGGTTTCCCTTTGTTTTATCTTCTAAGCATGTAACACTTCATTTGGTTTAAAAAAGAATCTAATTGTACCCAAGTGTGTGAAAACGAAGTAGATTATCGAGAGAGTTAAATTGAGTTTGTTAATGCCAAAAGCAAAAAATAAGGGAGACTTTAGACAAAGATGAGTTATTACTTATTTTATAATCAGAATCAGAAAGAATGTCGATGCTCACTCAAGCTACTTTAATAAAGTAGATTATCAAATTTAACTGATGAACTTAGGAATACGAATTGGAGTTGATGTGATTGGAAGGAACTTCTTTCGACTTTAATCTAATTTAAAACATATTTATGAAGTGTTTATAAATGATTTTGTTTATAAATAAATAGAAATAACTGGTAGATAAATGAGTAGTACACGTGGTTCTCACGAAATGTATGGATAAATATGATTTGAATAGCTACCACTCCACGCTTCTCTCTGCACGGATTGTCTACATTTTTTCGTATGCGAGTCTCTCAAATAATTTAGATGAGGCAAACAGAAGGCAAGAGATAAGGGATAGTGAGCGAGGTCACAAAGGGATGGGATGGGATGCAAGGATCCACAAAAGAAGCTTTTTTTGTGAAACTTAGAAAAATGAGATCTTCTTCTTAACCAATTTCCTATAATGACGTTGGTTTAAAAAAAAAAATCAGAAAATCATCAAACTAAAAATTCGTATAATTATAAAATAGGACGTGTGAAATGAAAATGATTGTCTATGTTTGACTTTCAACATTTATTTAGATATTTAGCTTGTTTGATATACATTATTTCTGAAAATGCATTTTAAAATAGTAGATTAATAGAGAATGTATGATTAAAAAATAAGAAAAAGTTTTGAATTTGCGTATAATATTATTTTATTGAAGAATGTGTTATTGAAAAGAAGTGAGAAAAATGAATTTTGGAAAAAATGTGTATCAAACAATGGTAATACTTAACTTTAGTCGTAATCTTCTGCTAAAATATCTGTTCAGGCAATGAAATTAATATGAACTTGTAACTTCAACTATAATCTAGTAGAAATTAATTAAGCCCATGTTTGGTGTAGACCAAATTTTGATAAAAATTTAAAGTCAAAGTAAATATTTAATTTAAGTCACATCACATGTGTAATGGGATTCAAAACTTTTCAATCATACATTTCATTAAATTTTATTTTTTAAAAAAATGATTTTAATATACATCAAATAGGATAAATTAAATTGACAATATCTAAAAAAATAGTATTACATTTTATGCCCCTGTTTGGCCCCATTGTCTAAAATTCTTTTTTCACCAAACTAATTTTTAACTATGCATTTTTCTAATAAAATAATTTTGTACTTGGATTCTTAATTTTTATCTACTTTCACTTTTTAAAAAAATTATTCTCAAATTTTTTTTACCAAACATGGGCTAAAAATGAATTTAAATTGATTATAATAGGGCAAGTAGGCCCAAGCCCTAAGCAAGAACTCCATCACATGGACTGGGCTATAATATAATTCGAATAATTTATCTTGGGTCAGACTATGATAAGCCTGTCACTAGCTAGAGGCCCAAAAACTCCAATATTATTTTGGGAACAATACATATATCAAGTATTAACTATACACCTTTTCAATTTTAAAAAACAAGTTTTAAAAATTCAAAAGTCAAGTGATAAATAATATATAATAAATTATATTTATAGTATACATATAAATCAAGCTGAATAGCTACGACGTGTTTCTATAAAAAAACAGAACTCTCCAATTTAACAAATTATGATAATCGAACAAAAGAAAAAAGCTATAGAGAACTTTTTGGAGCAAATAATCTCGATTCCCACAGTCAAAATCTGGCTTATAGAAAACCACTGAATTATCGAGGTCACAAATTAAAAATTATCGGCACTGTAGAGCAAATTGTTTTACAACAATGATAACAATTTGAGGTGATAATAGAAGTAGCAAATTGAGCTTAATGACCATCCTAAAGTAGGTTTGAAATGATTCGAAGTCATAATTGGTGACGGATAACATTGTATTATTACTATATCTTCCTATTTTTGATTTCATGAAATAGTGTTGAAACTTCAATCTTGAATTGTTGTGATGGAAATTGAAAAGATCCATTGGCCTGTAAACTATAAGTTGATGTGGCAAAAATTGAAAATAACCATTGATACCTATGATATTGATCCAATGGCCCGTGTCCACTTCTCTGTGATATATGATGATATGGATCTGTGACCTATGCACACTATGACGTGTGAACTGTTACATTTTACACATGACTTGTATTGTTATCTGTGATATTGATTCATGGCCTATGAGCGGTTCTCTTGTATTTGTAACTTGTGAACTGTTACATGTATCCTGTAAATTATTACCCGTAATATTGATCCAATGGCTTATGATTAGTTCTCTTAGATCTGTAACCTGTAGCATTGATCTGTTACATATGCAATATGACATGTGACCTATGAATTGTTACTTGCGACCTGTAACATAGGAACTGTGACCTTTAAACTTGAATCTGTAACATATTATCAGTGCATAAAGATATGCGATATCTAATCTATGATTAGTTAATTTTGATCTATGACCTATTGACATTTATGTGTAACATATACAATATAACATGTGACATGTGACCTGTGAACTGTAACTTGTGACTTGTGAACATAAATCAATTATCTATTTGATTTATGATCTGTGGACATTGATCTGTGACCCGCACACAATGACATGTGACCTGTGAACAAATTGTAAGTCACAATTACAAATTTAGTCACAATCTCACTTTTTTAAAGGTCACACATTATTTATTGGTTACAAATTATCTATTTTATTGATCACATATTATTTATTTTATTTATTGGTCCAAATTAACTCAATTTATTTGTGACAATCACCACCCAAAATCGCATCCCCACTCCAATACTAACAACAACTAAACGCCACACCATGCCACCTCACTACCATCGCCACCACTACCTGTACCACCATTAGAAAAACCACCACCATTTAACCATCATCATCATCGCCGCACTACCATCACCGCACCATCACCACCACCATCACCGTCAGTTGCAAACCACCAATTAAACCATAAACTACAGTTGCACAGATCGCCCATAGCCTTTGTCCACAGATCACTCATCGGTGCTTGTCGACACTAGTTACGGTAGTTGTGCACCGGGCACAACGTCGCGACAGTTGCACTGATGACAAATAGAGAGCATGGAGAAGATCGGCACGCAACAGAATGGAGAAGATAGAGAGAAAAGATAAACACAAACCATAAACTAGAGTTACACAGATCGCCCACTACCCCTATCCACAGATCGCTCACTAGTGCTTGTCGATGATCATCGCTATGTGGGCACAGTGTCGTCGCCCACGCATAGTTGCGATTGCACCGATGACAAATAGAGATAATGAAGAAGATCGACGGAATGGAAAAGAGAGGGAAATAATTTAGGGATTGAGAGGAAAATAATTTTACAATATTATTATTTAATATTAAAAAATTGAATTATCAACTGATTTTTGTACAAAAGATTTTGAAACCTTATTTTTGAAATTGAAAGTTAAAAAACATGGGTTGATGTAATTTTCACTATTATTTTTCTTCTCACATTGCTTCTTTACCTTCAAATGAGATCAATATGAGCATTCAACGTGAATTTTTTGAAATTTAAACTTAATTACGAGGTCATCGGATTAACTTCAGTTTGCCCGAGTTTGTAAAGTTATGATGTGTAGTCAGTCGAATTGTCCAACTTTCTCGAGTTCTCACCCGTTCATTAATAAACTAATTCATTCACAATAATCATTGAGACTTATGCTACATTAGCGAGCTCTTCTCAATTCTTTTTTTGCATGTAAAATTCATTGAGATTCATTATCAAGGTACGTTTTTACATAATTATTTAGCACATATCTTTTCATAAGTTCTCTCTCTGACTTAAGCATCTGGTGGGCGATGAGAACACACCTCGACGTCTTTGTTTCAGGTACCGAAAGACCTCGTTCATGATCATTCTCAGTCCTGAAGCTCGGAAGTCGACAGGTACGATATTTGGTAGCATCAATAATAATAATAAGAGTTTTGCGTTGAAAGGTAGCAAGGATTTTATTTGTATATACATACATATAGTTGCCAAGGATTGATACTGACATTAATAATTAAACGGGGAAGCGAAGAGCATTAGCGAGTTCTTCTCAATTCTTCTTTTGCATGTAAAATTCGATGTAAAGACATATGAAAAGCAATAGAAAAAATTGAATTTAAAGCATGTTCTAAATATTTGTCATTTTAAAATATTTTAAGACAATTCTTAGTGCAAAATCTTATTGGCCCTTGATTTTGTTTGTCCAAGTATAGTTTGAAGCATGTTTGATTCTCATTAATTGGGAAAAAAATGAGTTTCGAATAGTATTTTTAAAAGAATGTGTTATTAAAAAATACGAAAAAAAAAATTTGGTATACGTATAAAATATTTTATTGTTTAAACGTGTTGTTGAAAATGATCATATGACAAATCACATAATAAATTAATGTGTCAAACAGGCAATTAATTTTTTCACTCTTCATTAGAAAAATAAATATTTATATAGTACAATTTAAGAAAATGCAGAATGAACAAAAAAAATATTAATTCTTTACCCATATATTATAGCCACCAGAATAATTATATCGTTAAGAAAAGTCCAAACCAATTTCTAGAATGCAATAAGGAAATTGGATGTCATATTCATGGCCATGTCTCGTGGCCCAAAAAGGGACTTTGAATCCATCCTTACGTGTGAGAGCTCAAGTGAAAAAGATGGCCAAATGTCACTGTTGGCATGACTTGGCTAAGTCAGTCAATTATGCAACGGTCCACAAAATTTATATAACATCAATAGTAAAAGGACTCATTAATTAATTATCGCACAAATATTCACAATCATCTAAATTGATGTTAATGATCCATAATGTTAAATAATATTATTCTTAAAAAACTTCTACTATTGTAAAAAAATTGAAAATAAAAGGAGTCGTGAACGAATACATTAGTAATACATAAAGAGTAAGAATTTGTGAAAAAAGTGAAATCGGGATTGTAAAAAAAATAAAAATTGAAGTGTCCGTTTTCGAAGATGTCTGTGTCTATTTTAAGAGAAAACGGCCTAGCGAGAAAAAACTCATCGGCTTTGCCCATGATGTGTAGTATGTTTTGGTCCAATTTCACTGTTTAGGGCTTCAAAAACTTGTTTTTTCATTATTCCGGATAAATTTCTCAATTTTAATTATATTATGTATTTAGTTCCCTTTATAGTTTGATTTTTATCTTTTATTCTTATCGTTATCTAGAAGTTAGTTATTATCCAGATTTTATTCACTACTTTAAATAAGAGCTGTAATCATTTTTACAATCAATTGAATTTTGTATTAAATAAAGAGTTTTGAGAAGTTTTCCCAAATAATTCTCTCTTTCTTGGTGTTTGATCTTTTGTACGATTTATTATTGTTATTATTATTTTGCCTATTAAGCTTCCGCTGCTTCAAATACACATGCTCAGTATGTAAAGATATAACTAGAAGTTCTCAAACTCAGGAATAAATAACGTAATCCCCATTTGTCTAGGTACCACATTAGCTTGACTTCTCCATTCAATTTTTGAACCTTCAACACCTTGAATTTCATCTTTTTTATCTATTGTATTATTGATCAATCAATCTGCGACCTTATTGTTACCTTCTCGACAAATGTGTAAGAATGATAACGCCAAGGCTCCAAGCTTATTGAGCAAAATTAACTAATGTTGCTATGATTATTTTCTCAAGCGTCAAGAGGATTGGAACGTCTAATTTAAGAGCATGATTCATAAGATTAGCATATATCAAGCATCTTAGACATGTTCTAATACAAGGAAGCGACCCGGCATTTTAAAAACTTCAACTCCATTAATGTGACGTTGTTACAATTATCTTTACATTTCTATATTTATCGATTCTCATCACGAGGACAGTCAAGCAAGAATCAACTATTATTTTAAAAGGTCCACATTCCCACGTGCATAGTATCTCCAACTATCAAGTAATTTATGTTGTAACATAAAAAAAATTCTTAAATTTTCAAAGTTAAAACCTTTAAATTTTCAATTTTATTTTCTTAATTTTCAGTTTTGGTTTTAATTTCGAATCACAAACCTTAATTTTAAATAATTATAACTTATATTTTAATGAATTGATTTTAATTATTTTGGGGTTAAATTTTACACTATAAAAGGGAGGTGATATTACATTGTTTGGAATAACTTGAAAAACACAAGTAAAAAGGATTATTCTCCATATATTTCATACTACGTTTCTAGAATTTTGGCAACTTGACGAACCTCGTTCTTTATCTCTCTCATAAAAGGAGAACTGCTGTGAGTTATAATGATTTTATCTTGAAGTCGTGTAGTGTCAAAACTACTCGTACAAAATGGAGGCCACAGAACTTTAAGACGTCTTTGATGTGTCTCTCTAAAGCTTGCTTTCTGAACTTTAATAAATTTCTTTTTATTATTTTATTGTTGAATTATTTTATTATTTTATTTTAATTTATTGTGTCAATTGTAAAATCTATACGAATCACTTAATTTTCTCCAACAATTTCTTAGTTTGACATGCTTCAAAACGCTGTCAATTATTTGGATTCACGTGTAAGTGATACCTATATAATTGCTAGAGAATTGGAAATTTTCAAATGAATAATTCATAACTAATCAGTCGTAAATAATAAGTAAATCATAATTATGGTGCAAATTAATAATTATTTCTATGCGTACATGTGCTGCATGAAATTATGCATCCTGCCAACCTTGAAAATCATGTCTATGATTGTTTGTAATCTATTTAATTATTCATTTTATTTTATTAAAATTAGGATTTAAAAATAATAATACTTTAGAGATTATTCTTGCAATTTTAATTATAGAGTTAAGATATAAAAAGAGGTAGAGAACTCATTTATTGAGAGATTTTTTGAATAAATAAAATTTTATTAACAGCTTTTTTATATTGTCGATTGTTCGTATTCATTTTTACAAAATTAATGAATTATAGATTTTAAATATTTGAGTATTCATATCATCAACGAATATTTGGAATTGTTTTTTGGTTCACGTTTCTTCCCCTGCATCACGCACGCAATCACTCAATTTTTAAGCATAAAGTCTAGCAAGTTGTACTCGTAGATATATCTTACATGATTTTGTTGATGTTTAAAATCTTGATTTTGTATTTTTCTAATTCACATTTAACTGAGATAATCGATCTTTCTATTTTGCATGAAAGTCCTCAAAAACCACCAATTTGGTGTGTGCAACTGAGTCTTCCTTATTACACACTGAGAATAATGGGTTGGTCACTCTTGAGAGTAGCTGATCTAATTTAATCAGTGTTCTAAATAGCGTA
>CAIGRT010100550.1:0-12300 GCA_903798405.1 Fraxinus platypoda | reverse complement strand
TATGAGAGAATATAAAGTGAAACAAATACAAAATTAGTTAAAACGTCGTCAAATATTTTATAACGATAGCATGTCAATTCGGTTACGAACTCTAAATTTCACTCCAAATATAGTTAAAACATGTTTTTCATTAATTTTTATTGGATACGAAGGAACATAAATTGAAATGAATTCAAAATTTGTTAAAACGACATTTAGTCGTTTAAAAAGGTAGCATGCCATTTTGTTGTTGATTTTAAATTGGGTATGAAANTGCCGTTTTAGGTCACAGATTTTCAATTTCACTCCAAATATAGTTAAAATTTATTTTACTTTGTTTTCATGTGGATACGAGGGAATATAAAGTGATACGAATATGAAATTAGTTAAAATGACACTCAGTCGTTTAAAAGGCAACATGCCATTTTACCGTTGGGTTTAAATTGTGTATAGAAAGGGGGAATGAAAGTGGGGATTTATGTTTGGGGGATTTGGTAAATTTTGGCATCAAATTGGACATTTTAGACATTTCAAATGAAGGGTATTTATGACTTTTAATACATGATAAAATAGACTAAATGTTATTTTACCAAACATTATTGACTATAGATTATTTTAGCAAATATTATTGTTGACTAGGCTTTTTAAGCAAATTACCCTTTGTTTTACGTTTAATGTGTTGGATTGGGTTTATTCATTGGTGGGTTGATGTTTTAATTCATAATCGACCCCATCTACAAACAAGTCAAATATTTTCCCACTAAAAATAAAATAAAAATTGAAACATTTTCTCACCAATTATTAGCCTACAAACCAGTCAAATTTATTTTGTAGGCAAATGATATATCTTGCCCGTCAAATTTTGTTGTCGGGAAAAAATATAATATTTTGTGAGCACAAATCCTCCCACTATTGATAATTTTGAATCAAATATAGTCATACGTAACATTGTTTTTGTAGGAAAAAGTAAACGTCGCCTACAAATCTCAATTTGTCAGCCAAAATTTTGTATGAAAAGTATAAATTTCTTGTAGTGAAGACTATCTTCACAAATTAACTCTGTAAGAACATTTTCAAGAAACTTTTTAAAAGAGAAATACTCTATATTTTAAAGAGTTAAATCTTAAAATAATACTCAAAGAGACTCTTCAAATTAATATTTTAAAATAAATAGTTGATTTATCTCTTCAAATTTGGAGAATTAAATTCATTCTTTATAATTAAATACATACAAAATATTTCAATTTTCAATACTCCATAAATTGACCCAAGTAAATAATATATACAAATAAAATGGAGGGAAATAATATAATAATTTTATGAAAAATTGGTGAAAATAAAAGATATGAAAAAATAATAAATACATATTGAGAGTAGTAAAATTGAGTATTAAAGATAAAATAGGTTGTTGGACTATTTAAATATTTTTTAAAAATAGAGAATCCCTCGGTGGTGCTCTAAGAGTATCTCCAAGAAACTCTTTATTTATAAAGATCACTTTATATATTATAGATAGTATCTTAAATTTAGAGAGTTAAAATTTTTATACACTCCAACTAGTTCTCTATTTTAGTAAATTTTTTATGTCAATTAACTAATCAATTTAATTTGATTTGAATAGTTTAAGAACTAGAGTATTAAAATATGTGATTTATTAAATGCAATCATGGCACATTAAGAATAGCGAGTGAGTTTGGCTCTCTAAATTTGAAGAGTCAAATTCATTTTTTATTTTAAAAATAGTATCATGTAGTTATTTTTAGGCATCGACTCTCTAAAATAAAAGGCATTTTGTATTTAGAGAACTCTTTGAAAATACTTTAAAGGGGTGTCTCATCTACTCCCCAATTTAAATTTTTATTATCTTTTTTAGTTAAACCAACCATGAACTTTAACTACCAGATATGTTAAATGAGAGAGGAGATGAGAGGAGAGGGGGTGGGGTGTTGGGGTGAGTTTGTCTCGGTTTATTGGTCAAAATTTATAAGGGTATTATTGTAATTTCTGTTACTCGTGTAAGTAATCGTCGAAATAAATACTACATGGCAAGCGAACGAGCCCACAGCTGGTATAGCAATAGGCGACCGGACCCATGGAATATGCCGAAGCAATCCTAGTCTGAGAGCTGCTCATTCAATCCCCGTGGAAAGAGGCGTCGATCGTCCTTGACGAGGCAGTAAATCAACCGATAGCAGACTTAATGAAATTATTGATAAGACAACACCCTGCCAGTGCCGTCTCTACACTCCTACGTAGTCAAATCCTACGTCAGGGAAAAAGATAAGGGGGTTTATGCATTAATGACTTGATTGATTGATTGACTCTAATAAGAACCATTAGATCTTTTACCATCGAACGGACCCCGCTGACTCAAGGAGAAATATAAAAAGCCTACACTCCATACGTTAAAGGACAATGCAAGTTTACACATCCAAAGTAAAACTCGATCCTCTTTCTATTGCACTCTACGGTAGACCCCCTTTTTATGCAAAAAGCAATTATAACAACATATCAAATGCTGTGGATCATTCCCTTCATTGATTCGTCCATATAGCTAGTAGCTGGATTCGAGCATATTGCGATTCGATCTACAAGGACTTGAGTTTCTAATTTTCTGTTGGCCATGTCGTAGGACCATTTTTTTGGGATCAACAGATTGGCGCCGTCTGTGGGAACCTTTGATACCATAACTACACACATCCTAGTAATAAAAGTTGTGTGTGAAAAGCCTTGAAGAAAGGCTTTGGTTCTTGAGCAAAGAACCACCCTGAGAGAGTAGCCCAGGAAGCTAAATGAGTTCGAGTCATTAGGGAACACATGGAGGGAATATTCGGCAGGATGCCTCTGAAGAAGAGGTTCTCTGCACGAATGTGAACATTCATCACCCCCACCATCGCCATAGAAGAGGTGGCATGACTGCGCGCTTAGCACGAGAAGTTAGGGAAATGGCTGCAAACATGAGAAGCATGGCCCAGTAAAATGCTGCCATGCAGCAGCTACTAAGCATAGGGCTTTTCGCCAGGAGGGTGAAGAAAATGATACAACAGCCTACACACAAATGTACGGGACAAACGACCTAATGGAAAGGGAAGTGGGAGTTGATACATCCACCAACTATGTCACAAGCCACCATAGAGGAGCACTTTTCCCTAGAATACCCTCTGGAGCACGAGCCTAAAAGGTTTGCCAGCGTGTTTGACAGGATTGGACCCATGAGGCCTAGGAATATGCCACAACAACCTCTCCCTGCTCAAGGAGAACGAGAACATCGTCAGGAGTATGAACCTCAAAGGATGCCACCAGCGCCTAGAAATAGGCGGGAAAGGAGGGACGTAGCAAACGCAAAGAATCAGACGGGGACATCGCACCCCCGTTATCAAGCTGAAGGGGACTATTCCGACGGCCCTTGCAGATCGTTCGAACTGGATGATGACGATGAGAGTTTGCCATTCTCCCAAGAACTGAGAAGAGCCTGGATCCCCAACCACTTTGTGCCACCAAAAATACCTAAATATGAAGGGAGAGGCTATCCCGCGAAACACCTCAACAGCTACAACATGGAGGAGCTTCGCCTTCACTAAAGTGCTGAGCTTTTCACCTCACGCTAACAGGGATTGTTGAAATTTAGTACAGCCGTATTCCAGCCGGCAGTATCCAAAGTTGTCCAGACCTAAAGAAGGCCTTTTTGAACCAGTACCTGTCAAGCAAAGAGGGAGAGACCGCTATCCAAAGGCTGCAAGACATGAGGAAGTAAGTAGGGAAAACTCTGAAGAGTTACCTGGCTTGCTTTACGGATGAAATGACCTACTGCGAGCAGGTCACTAATAGAGAAGCCCTTTCCACATTAAGAGGAGGCCTCAACATAAATACCCTATTTTGGAGAGATGTGCGGAACAAGAATCCCACCATTTACAATGCCTTGGTAGAAATGATGAGGAGCGAAATCATCAATGAAGAATTGATTGATCATCGAAACCGAACCTCAATGGGGCTCCCATTACCCCAAAGGCAGCGCAGAGGCCCCGTGTCCCATTTGGTGGACCAGCAATGGACTCAAGCAGGACATACCATAGCCCCTACTTCGGGACAAGCGCTGGCCACTTCTACATTGAACACTGTCCCCTCTTTGGCCTACGAAGAGGTTGGGCCTAATATTCATGGTCGTCCGAACCAGTCTAGAGGAAGGGGTAGAGGATGAGGAAGAGGGAGAGAGCCTAGAGATAGGCATTATTGCATGTACCACCGAACCAATGGCCACAACACTAAAAATTGTTTATCTAGGCCATACCATGGAGAGCCAGTCAGAGCCCCCGCTGAGCATAGAAATAACCATCACAGGCAAGCAAATACCCCTTCGTCTAGGCAAGAACCTCGATACAACGAATGAAGGTGGGATCATCGAAGTAAGTCCCCACGGATGGAGCATGAGGATAGGGATAGAACAAGGGATAAGAGACCTAGAAGGGAGCCCCCACCCAATATCGGCAACGCACCCATCAGGGAGATTGACACCATAATTGGCGATCCACATATAGGAGGAAGTTCCAAAAATGCTCTGAGGAACTATGCGAGGGAAGCAAAAGATCCCCCTTTGACAAATTACCTCATCAACAGTGCCAGTAAAAATGCTGGGAGCAACCCGCCAATTATCTTTTCCCAAGAGGACGCCACATGGATTCACTACCCCCACTGCGATGCGCTAGTGATGCGAGCTGTTGTGGCCAGGAATGGTTTAAAACGCATGCTGGTTGATAATGGAAGCTCTGTTAACATCCTCTTTGGATCCACTTTCGATAAGATGACTGTAGACCATGAGCTCGCCCCCATGACTGCCCCTCTATAAGGCTTTACGGAGGATAGCATCTTCCCTAGAGGAAGGATCACACTGACAGTAGAAATGGGAGAGTACCCATTTAGAGCTCAATGTTTCATGGAATTCTTAATAGTGGATCACCGATCCGTTTACCATGGAGTTCTGGGGCGACCCGCATTGAAAGAATTGGGGACAGTAACATCTATAGATCACCTATGCATGAAGTTCTCTATAAAAGAAGGGATCGCAATGGTACGAGGTGACCAAATGAATTCAAGGGAGTGCTACCTTAGTTCCCTAAGAAAATTTGAGCCCAGAAGCGTGGACATGATCCAACTGGACACCGAGATAGCTGATGCTCCTGAAGAAGGCATAATCCCTGAACAAGGGGGAGATATCAACATGATAGATGCCCCTGAAGAAGGGGTCATGTAAGTGGATCTGGACCCGCGGCGACTCCAGTGGAAGAACTGGAGTCTTTTCCCATAATCCCAAGCGACCCCACAAGGTCATTATAGATAGGGAAGGACCTCGAGCTGGAAACGAAGGACAAGATCAAAAACGTTTTGCTTAACAACTTGGACATCTTAGCCTGGAAACATGAGGACATGGTGGGGATCGATCCCAAAATCAGTTGCCACCGGCTCAACTTAGACCCCAAATTCAATCCTCACAGGTAAAAGAGAAGGGCCTTAAATCCGGAGTGGTATGTCGCATTAAAAAAAGAGGTTCAGAGGCTCATATCGAATGGGTTCATCAGGGAGAGGACGTATCCAAAATGGATATCGAACCCAATGCTTGTAAAAAAGAATAATGGCAAGTGGAGAGTCTGCATAGACTTCTCCAACCTCAACCAAGCATGTCCAAAAGATAGTTTTTCGCTCCCAAGGATAGATCATTGGTCGACTTCACAGCTGGCCACGAGTTGTTGAGTTTCATGGATGTCTATTTGGGATATAACCAGATCCCCATGCATCCCAACATGATGAGCATACCTCTTTCATCACTGATTGAGGTTTATATTGCTACAAGGTCATGCATTTTGGTTTGAAGAACATCGGTGCGACTTACCAGCGATTAGTAAACAAGATGTTCTCCGACCTACTAGGAAAAACAATGGAGGTATACGTTGATGACATGCTGGTAAAAAGTCTCAATTCAATTGAACATGTTGATCAGTTGTAGGTCACCTTTGACATCTTGAGGAGGTACCACATGAAGCTGAACCCGTTAAAATGTGCCTTTGGAGTCGCTTCTGGGAAATTCATAGGCTACATGGTGAACCAACGAGGCATCGAGGCAAACCCCGAAAAGATTAAGGCTTTATTGAACATGAAATCTCCTTGTAAGCCAAAAGAAGTACAATGCTTAACAGGGCGCCTCGCGACATTGAATCGCTTCATCTCGAAGGCAACTGGTAGATGCCTCAATTTCTTCAAAGTTTTGAACGGAGGAAAAAGATTTTGCTGGAATCAAGAATGTGAAGAGGCGTTCCAAGGGCTGAAGAAGCACTTGGGACAAGCCTCCTTCTTTCCAAGCCAAGAGAAGGGGAAATCTTGTTATTATACTTGGCTGTAAGCGCCGACGCTGTAAGTTCGGTACTCGTACGAGATGAGGGAAACACCTAGCTGCCTGTATACTATGTTAGCAAGGCCCTCCTATCGGCTGAGACCCATTACACGAACATGAAAAAACTCGTCTTGTCCCTCATGGTCGCCTCTAAGAAGTTAAGACCTTACGTCCAGGCACATAGAATACGAGTTTTAACAAGCCTCCCCTTCAGACAAGTACTCCAGAAACCGGATGCATCTGGGAGACTTATGAAATAGGCCGTAGAATTAAGAGATTTCGACATCACATACCGACCCAGGACCGCGGTAAAGGGGCAAGTAGCGGCAGATTTCGTCGTCGAATTCACAAGGGCGACAGATCTCAATGTCGAAATGGAGCTAACACACCCCCCAACATGGACACTATTTGTAGATGGATTCGCTGGGGAAATCGGTTCGGGAGCAGGGGCCCTACTAGAAAGCCCAGAGGACCACAAGCTCAACTGCGCAATGCGATTCGATTTCAAAACCTCCAACAACACTGCTGAATACAAGGCACTCTTAGCAGGTCTCAGGTTAGCCAAGGAAATGCAAGCAAAGAACCGGCAGTTTGAAGTGACTCACAGCTCGTTGTCAATCAAGTCAATTGCAATTTTGCAGCCAAAGACAAAGGCATGGCCACATACCTGAAGAAGGTGATGGAGTTGATTCCTTGCTTTGACAAGTTCGAACTAACCCAAATCCCAATAGCTGAAAACCTACATGCGGACTCCCTTTCAAAATTGGCAAGCAGCAAAGACTCTGAATTACTCAAGATCGTACATGTGGAGTACCTCCCCAGACCTTCTACAACCAAAACGGAAGAAGTAATGTGGGTCGAGGAAACCCCTCATTGGATGCGACCCATTATAGCCTACTTCCAGGATAATACCTTACCAGAGAACAAGGAAGAGGCCCGCAAGCTTAGGTGCAGGGCCGTCCATTATATATTCAAGGACGAGATCCTATACAAAAGGGGTCTTTCATCACCCCTTCTAAGATGCACCGGAGGGGACGAGGCGGATTATGTGCTGAGGAAAATCCATGAGGGTATATGCGGCAACCATACTGGGGCCCTGGAACTAGCCCACAAAGTATTGAGGTAAGGTTATTACTGGCCAACTTTGAAGAAATACGCCATGCAGTTCGTTAAAAAATGTGACAAATGCCAGCGTTTCTCCTCCATCTAGAGGTAACCATCCCAAGAACTGACTGTTGTATCAAGCCCGTGGCCCTTTACAAAATGGGGGGTCGATCTGATAAGACCTATGCCAAAAGGAAATGGAGGCTCGAATTATGCAATTATCGCCATTGATTATTTCACTAAGTGGGTCGAAGCCGAACCGCTGGTTAAAATCTCTAAGGCACATACTTCAAAATTCCTGTGGAAAAATATCATCTGCCGTTTCGAAATTCCCCACTCGATAATCACGAATAATGGGCATCAGTTCGAGAACAAGAAGCTACGAGCTAGGCATCAAGAAACACTTTTCTTCCCCTCATCACCACTAAGCTAACGGTCAAGTTGAAGCAGTCAACAAGACCATAAAGCACCTTCTAAAGAAGAAGCTAGACAAATCGAAAGGGGCGTGGGTGGATGAGCTTTCCCATGTGCTATGGGTGATACGCACTACTAGTTGAACGGCTACTAGGGAGACCCTTTTCTCTTTGGCTTACGGAGCAGAAGCAATGAGCCTAGTTGAAGTAGGCCTGCCATCGCCTCAACGCCCACAGTTCAACGAGATCTCAAACGAAGAAATAAGGCATTGTGAGCTCAACTTCCTCGACGAGAAAAGGGAGGCTTCACAGGTTAAGTTGGCAGTCTACCAAAGGAAAATGGTGCGGTACTACAATCGCAAAGTTAAACGCAAATCTTTTTGAAGAGGCGATCTAGTGCTTAGAAGGGTGTTCCTGTCGTCAAAAGAACCAGGGGTAGGCACGTTAGGCCCAAATTAGAAGGGCCCCTACCGCATCGCAGGTGAGGTCAGGCCTGGGATTTTTCTAATTGAGAACCTTGACGGAAAGATGCAACCCCACCCATGGAATGTGGAGCACCTCCGAATGTATTATCAATAAGGTTTGGCTCTGTATGCATCGTTTATGATCAATAAAAACTTCTTGACAAGTTCATAAGTTATTAAAGTATGACGAGCTTATACATCTCCATCAACGGTTAAAATATGGCGAGCCCATATCTCCAAATTGATTAATTATGACAAGTTCATAGATTATTAAAGTATGACGAGCTCATACATCTCCATCAACGGTTAAAATATAGCGAGCCTATATCTCCAAATTGATTAATTATGACCAGTTCATAAATTATTAAAGTATGACAAGCTCATACATCTCCATCAACGGTTAAAGTATGGCCAGCCCATATCTCGAAATTGGTTAATTATGATGTTCATAAATTATTAAGTTAGAATATAGCGAGCCCATATCTCCATCAAACTGATTAATTATGACTAAGTTCACAAAGTTATTAATTGTGACGGGTTTATAAAGCATTGATCAAAAGACGAGATAATACATTGTTATGGCATGTTCATAACACGATAATCTCAACAAAAGAAATCATTCACTTCAAATCGAAATATAAGTACAAAAGGGAAGATGGGAGGGGTTGATACATAAAACAATAAAAGCCTATCCTAGGAAGCAACCTCGCCCTGCCGGTCCCCTCCCTCATGAGTATCAACCTCCTCCACCGAGTCTTCAACCTTTGGGCAGGAGTCGAAGGCTCGGCGAAAGGGAATTCTCCCTTCGTCGCAGTTAGATCCATTTGAGGGAAAAGCTCAGATAGCCTCTCAAAGAGCTCAGCATAGGCGACTCTCTTCCAATGAATTTCCAGCCCCTCATATTCTGTGGTCTTATGAAAATGGGCCATGTAGTCGTGGACCGCCGCCTCTCCCGCCTTTTTTAATCGCTCCTCAAAGGTTGAGGCCTCAACAGTAAGCTCAGCAACGTGAGCCTTTAAATCCTACTTCTCTTTATTAGCCGTCTCTAGGGCTGTTGAAGCGATCCTCTGAAGGTTGTCGGAATTTTCGACCCTCTTGGTCAATGCGTTCACCTCATCCTTGTAAAGGTGCGCCTCTTCCTTCAGCCCCTCATTCTCTTTAGAGAGGGCCTCCACCTTGGACATCGTCTCTGCGCATTTTAACTTCGAAGCCTAAGCAGATTTGGTGACAGAGGCGGCCTCGGCTTTAGCCTTGATCGAGGCTAATACGGCATTTTTAGCCCGATTATAATAATCTTGCACGAGCCCCTACATCCGCCTGGCCTCCATTTGAGCATTAGTAAAAAAACTCTAAGAACGAGCTTGCGAAGCGAGCCCTGCCTCCATGAGATCAGAAACATCGTAGGTCTTAGCATAAGTTGAATATTTGTTGGTCCAGTACTTATGGCTAAGCCTTGTTGCCCCTTGGACCCCAGCAAGGAGCATCTTCATAACCGCGGGGGCGATCTCGTCCGACCTTCCCTCCAAGAAGTTCTGGGCTTTGTCCTCGCTAAGGATACTCGATTCAGCACCTTTCTTTTTCTTTCTTAGCAAGTTGCCCCCTTCCTCAATAGATTCTTCCGCCTCGACAACCTTCAGGGCTGAGGTGCGGCAAGTATGGGGCGATTCAAGGATTCATCCAAGGTGGACTGATGCTTAGACGGAGGCGGGGGTCCTACATTTTTAGAGATGACCAGCTTTCTCTTCAAAGGCTTGCCCTCCGAAGCCTCACTTCCTTATTTTTCTTTCCATTTCTTCTTATCCTTTTCCCCCGACTTAGACGGAAGAGGTGGGGGGTTTTCCAGTGAAAGACGGGCCAGCTCGTCTCGCTGGTTCTTGTAAATAGTCGAGTTACTACTTAAAGGCTTCTTCCTCTGAGCTTCTCCTAGGCTCCTCAACTGAAAAAGATTGGGCTTCACCTTCTCCTTGTTGTCATGCTAACCTGCAGACGAAATAAGTTAAGAACCACTCCGATAAGAGATAACGTTAATAAAGTTGAGCTGGTCATTACCCTTAGTAGCCATTAATTGATGGATGACAAACAAAGTCCACTTAGCGACAACGTTCTTGAAGTGCCTTTTGTCAATGGGCAACGCATAGATCGCTCTTACAGTAGCCCACTAAGACGGTTCGAGCCGGAATCGATCAAACGCAGGTATAAAAATATCACACCAGTTCGGCGTTAGATAAAGAAACACAATAATATGTGAATAGTAAAATCGGCCATATACATCCCTATGTCGACGCGATGATCTCTGGGACCACATCCCCTTCAACAGTCTGCCGCGACCCCTAACCCAAAACCAAGAAGACTTCCAATTTTTTATAGAGGTAGGGGTCCCCCAGACGAAGGGGGAATGTGAACCCCAAGGGTTTATACAGTACCACCCCTTACAATCAGCATCCCCACTGGAGACTCAGGGTTGAAAAAGAGTGACCTTCTTCCAAAGAAGGAAGGCCCCCGCCAACTGGCTCCATACGTTAGGCACTAGCTGAGTGGGAGCCAGGTTATATTGCCTAAGGATAAACCTAAAAAATGGGTGCAGATGTAATCTCATCCTCCGACCAAAATTGCCTCGTTCACGGCCACACACCCCTTCCTGGGAAAACAAGCCCTCTCTTCTTGGGTAGGTAGGAGCATTTCTACATCGTCAGGAACCCTATACGTTTTCCTAAAGGTCCCCAACTCACTCTCATTTATGTCTGTAGGCCACAAGGAGGCCCCTCACCTAGTACTACGGTCAACGGGATCCTCCTGTATCATCCTGGTACTATGAGGACTCCCCTCCACACAGACCAGGGCCATATTTACCTCAGAAGCCCCCCCGTCGGCGTCCTTTGTTGATTAAGAAGCCATTAAGGTCAAAAGAAGTGATAAAAACGCCTCCGTATGGGAAAATACTTACACGGACTCCAAAAAACCCAAGTCCCAGACGGTCTCGAAACATGAAGAATAGTCGATCATCGGCAACAGCAAGCGTGGTTGATTCTGACGAAAGAAAATTTCAATACTTGGTTTCTCAGAATTTCAAAAAGTAGAAAAAGGTGAAAGTGAATTTTCAACTCCTTTTATAGGCTTGGCAGATTAATCCCCATCGTCGAATTCTTCTCTAGTTTAATCTGAGCCCTCCACTTGTCGCCTCATCATCTATGTGGAAACCAAAAGGGTCCCATTCGAATTTGAATCAAGGGCTCGGATTAACCCGTGCAATACACGCGCCCAGAATTCACGTACACCTGGGTAGAGGTAAAATGTCATCACCATTGCGCATTAAATGCGCGTGTTGTTTGAGCCTTGGAAATGAGAAAAAATATCCACCTGTCGCTCATTGGGAATCATCACACCTAATCATCACAAAAGGCTCTGTACTTATGCGGTTTGTCTACAAAAGGCTATGCCTTCAAACGGTTTGTCCACAAAAGGCTCTGCCTTCATACAGTTTGTCTACAAAGGCTTTGCCTTCATATGGTTCATCCACAAAAGGCTCTGCCTTTATACACTTCGTCCACACAAAAAGGTTCTACCTTCATACGAGTTCAAGCAGAAAATGGGGGAGCCCCACGCGGACTCCGGCAGGCGAGTAAGGGTTACGATTCCATCGTTCGTTGGGCTTCAAAGTCCACGCAAGATATGAATAATCATACTGGACTTAGGGGACTGATGTTACTTATGTAAGTAATCGTCGAAATAAATACTACGTGGCAGCGGACGAGCCCACAGCTGACATAGCAACAAGCGACCCGACCCATGGAATATGCCGAAGCAATCCCAATCTGAGAGCTGCTCGTCCGATCCCCATGGAAAGCGGCGTCGATCATCCCTGACGAGGCAGTAAATCAACCAACAGCAGACTTAATGAAATGATTGATAAGACAACACCCTGGCAGTGCCGTCTCTGTTGACATATGATTAGTTCCAC
>CAIGRT010100547.1:0-15579 GCA_903798405.1 Fraxinus platypoda | reverse complement strand
CGTTCCGTTCCGTTGCCATCCCTAACATGAAGGGCTAAATTCTCACCACCACCCAATTGACAGGGGCTAGTTAAATAAATAGTCTTTTGATGAAGGTTACCCAACTTTTTAATGGCTAAAGAAGAACCATGAAGGTCTGTTCTTCAGATGGACTCAGAAAAGCAATCAGATAACAGTTTAAGCTTCTTTTGCCAGATAGAAATTAGTATAATTCAGTATGACTACCTTTACAGAGTAAACTGAGTTACTTCGTACCAAATCCCATATTGTTTGCTAAGAACTTCTACAGGGTACTAATATGAGCAGTATAAAGAGTTCATGCGACTATGCTGCAATAGATGGAAGGGGTAATATTTATATCATTTTGATTGCATACTTTTAAAATATAACTCAATAGAGCAAAGCATAACCATCATGCAAATGCAAGCACAGTCTATACAGCCTCTAAATTAGTAAAGAGTGATTACTTGTGGATAAACTAACTTTTTTCTGTTATAAATCCAGACTTGTAATACAATAGAAAATTCTATAAACCTCAAAGAACATAATGATTGTCACAATAATGCTGAAAGAAAGAAAGAATAGGATTTTCAACGCATACTGCAATAAATAATTGCCATAATTTTGTAGCAAATAAATGAATGATGGAGAAAAAAGACAGAATTCATACCACATCCTTCACATCCAAGATACTCGTGGTGGAAGCTATGTGTTTCTTTGCAGCAAGTGAACATGCTGGATATCTCCAATTCAGAGTCTTCTCTTGTTCAGAAACGTGATGCTTCAAAAATCTCTCCATAGAAGTAACTTGAAGAAAAGTATCAAGATCAATCATTCCTACCCTTTCAATGTAAACTGGCCTACCATATCTATCAACTCCGTGAAATCCATGAGGATAACACTTCTTGACTTCTGGGTACTCTTCAAATTTAAATTCCTGACACATTCATCAACCGCATAAGCCAAAATATTTTGGAGAGTAAATGTCAATTTTAACTTTAAGTTAAACTGGACGCATTCAAGCGGAGATGGAGAAGAAGTTATCTGCATATCGATGCAGCAGCAGGCTAAATCTCTTAAATTTAGACAAGTTTGAACAATTGATCCCAATAAGAAAACTTATACAAGCAAGCAAGAGACTAAGACATATACTGAATACACAACTATCAAGTGATTATTGCCAAAACAAATAAAAAGTTTAAATGGATAACATAAACTAGTATAATGAGTTTCATGAATGTTTGTTAGGCACCCTAGTAAATATTAGTATGTAAGAAAATATTCTGTCAATATACCATTTGCTTCTTTATACCCTGTGCAAATGAGATGCACATCCAATTTTCATGCAGTATCCATTGTGGTAGCACACTGCCGTTTACACTAATAATAGATTAATATCACTTCTATTTGCTAACAACCAACAGATAACTTTCAAGAAAAAATTGTTGATACTATTTGATGCATTGTGGTAAGTATTACAAAAATGGTTTGATACAACGGTAGATGATAAGTGTATTTTGTACACTTATCTAGGCCATTAAATTAGAGTATTTATTAGTAAGTTGGATGAGTTATAACTTAATTTTGTGTTAATTATATATTGTAGGTTGAACTCAATGCAGATTGGTGGAATTGGAAGAAATGAACGAAAAGGGCAAAAATGAAAAAAAAAATCCAAAGTTTGGGGACCAAAGTGTAAACATCCAATAGTTGATTCGAACTATAAAATGATGATTAAAGATCATATATGATCAATTGGATACAATTGGAGGTTAAAGGAGTGAAATATAGCTGAAGTATTTTCACAAATAAATTTCCAGTCGAAAAAGTTATACTCCGAATTTTTAACCTCAACTTGAGACCCATTTTTCAGATAGCAAACGTTTGAATTGGAGAAATCATATTTCTAGAAAAATTGTAGTCCTTTGAGTCATCTTTCCAACTCACTTTAAATCACCTCAATCGGATATTTGGAGAGAAAGTTATGACCGAAATATCGAAAGCTGCTCAGAGACAAACTCCGCGAACCTCTCCGCACGCGCATGGGCCATTTTAGGTGCGCGCAAGACTGAAATTTTAATTACCAAGAACAAAACTACTCAACGGCACACGTGTGGTGGTTATGCCTGTGCGCACGGGCTATTTCCGCAGATGAATCATCAGTTTTCTTTCATGATTTAAACTCTTTTGGAATATAAATTGGACGCAATTTTGACCTATTTTTCGACTCTTATAAATAGAGAACAAAGGTTACAAAAAAAAAAAAAAAAACCAACCAATCTTGCAATGGGCCAATTACTTTATTTTAAGAGAGGAGATCAAACCCTAGCAAGAAATTGAAGCCAATTACATCAAGATTTTGAAGAATTCAATATTGGGCTTGAAGGTCAACATCTTTTGAATTATTTCATGATTCGGGTGATATTTTTCTATTATTCTTCTTGTAATTTATATATTAATATGTTAGGCTAAACCCGCTTTTGTATTGAATGAAGATGAACCCTATTTATTATTTATTTCTAATTCAAGACTAGTAGTTTAGTATTTCTTGCGTTTCTTGATTAATTNAGTATTTCTTGCGTTTCTTGATTAATTTTGCATACCCATTGCATTATTTAATTGATTGGCCACCAATTAGATAATTGGTTGCTTGTAGTATTGAAAGACTGACAATAAGTTTAGAATGTGACAATCAACATATGTGCAATAGATGCTAGGAATAACATTTATTACATGTGCAATCATATAGATTATCTAAATTTTAATGAATTCTAATCATTCGAATTCAAACTAAAAATAGATTCGGATCCTAGTTATGATTTATTTAATTTGTCTTCAAAAAGAAAATTATATATCATAATTTTATCGATTGTCAAGAACGCATGAACATAATTAGATTACAAATCAATAATTGAATTAAATAGCAATGAGAGAATTAGAAATCTAATACAATCATCCATCATTTGATAAAAATCCTAATTTTACATATTTCTTAGATTAATTTAGAATAATCATAAAAATCAAATCTCTTTTGTTTACGTAATTTGAATTCCTTACTGAACTAGTAAACTTGAATTGAATTTATTCTTTGTTGGACGATACTCTCAACTCATCAATTCTATTACTTGTCAACGATTTCTTATGCTTGCGGGGTTTCTCACGAACAGTAGAAAGTAACTTTTTATGCATGATTGGAAACAGTGAGGCAAAACCGGAAACAAGTGGAAGCAAAGAATAAGTGTGTAGTCAGAAGGGAAAAGAAACAAAGAAGCAGAATGACAATAAGTAGAAGTCTGAGAACCGAGATGATGTTTAAAATCAATGTGTTTATCATTCTTATTTAATGTATCGAAACATCACTACAGGTATAGTCATAATAGAATATACACGTATGTTTCATTCCGGCTAGTAACTCATGAGTTAAACTAGTTCTAAAGTTTACAATATCAAATAATTATATGTCATCTAATACACAGAGCTAGCAATATCTAAAATAAGATGCCATACTTATTTCCTGCATATCAAGTATTACTTGGTATGTCACTACAGCCAGGAAGTTCGAATTTCACCTTGGCTATTGCATCAACGTGAAATTCCTCTCTCCACTTGAGATATTGCAAAAACATATCTTTTGCTTTCATTAGATCAAAATCCCTCATTCTAAGGAATCTGTAATCATAAAGAACACCTTCATACAACATCCTCATCAAACAAAATATATAAAGTAGAAGGCTCGAATACACTTCATGAGAGACAATACTAATTGTGACAAGTCACCATATGAGAACAGTGCAAGTCCAGTCACAACGCACTACCTATGGAAACAAATAAACCATCTACATTATAACAATATTAGAAAATATATAACTCTACCTTAAAAGAGTATGATAATCGAAGTGCTTCACTTGTAACTGACCCTCAACAAAAAGCAATTCACGAAACTTATCAACAATTTGTTGGTCTTTTGGATTATGAGGTCCTTCAAGAACCATTTTCGTACTTTGAATCCTCTTGAAAGATTGCCGAAATTTGAATGGGTATGACAGCATTTTCTTGAAGCTAAGATTTGATCCCATTTTTTCTTCGGGTGATGGTATATGCCAATGAGTCTCAATGGGTGGCAAAAAGGACTTGGATTTCTTTTTAGTATATGCACCTTCTTTAGTCCTTTGCCTCGATAATTGCCTGCTCCCTCCACCACCGGTCGAAGTAATTAGGTCTTTTACCAATTCGTTTGGTTTCTGCATATGTACCTAATAGAATTTGTCATAACAAATATGCTATGAACGCTATAGCAATATATATCCTGCGTATCATTTGGATGCATGACGATTTCATAAGATACCCATAATAGATTTTCAAGACCTTTTGCTGTATTAAATTTAAAAAAATCAATTGAGCAAAGCAACTTTCAAAAGAGTCCTTAATATTTGAGAAATAAGCTACAGTAACTAACAGGGAAAAAAATCAAATGGGCTTCAATTTACAACACACTGATGACTGATATTAAACACGCAATCGTGGGAATTAATCAATTATTGAAAATTTCTGCATCTAGTTTCAAAATTTATAATATAGATCTAATTAAAGATTTTAGAAGAAAGGAATCACCACTGCTCACCGAAGCAATAAATCAAATAGAATTCACAGATGGGTAATACATAATATTTGAAGGTGGAAATTTAACAAATTTAGAGAGCATACCGATCAAAATTACTGCTGAGAAGAGATTGAACAGCAACGGAATTGGAGATGGAAGCAACGAATTTTGGGTATCAAATGCCATGCTTTTGCCTTTTGCTGTACTTGGCGAATTGGAATATCTTGAATCCTTGAAATCCAAGAAACCCCGCTAAAAAAGGCCTTTTTAAGTTCAACAATTAAGTGCAGCTTAACTAAATTGTGTTTCGCCTTAATCTAATTCGCTGAGATTACTATCTTGAAGTCGAAGTTCGAACCATGTATGGATCGCGACAGATTCTTACAACAGACGAAAGGAAAAGAAAATGAAATTTTCACGGCGTGAAGATTAGCAAAAAGCAAGAGAAAGTAGGAATCCGGTTCCACGAGGGGCTTGGATCCGATTAGCTGGTTTGTTTGTGAGGCAATAATGCTTCCAGAGGAGATCGTTTAGTCCTTACTCGTACGGAGGCATTGAGGGGGAACATTTCAATTTTCATATGCTTGAGAAGCTGATTTAACACGTGACAAATGTTAAAAATTCCGATTATCTCTAATTCGTGAACTCAACTGATACAAAGTCACATCAAAATACTGATTGTTTTCATTTCTGCTGTTCGATCTATGATACATTATTCATGCTGATATGATCCACAAACTTAGCATCACCTTAGAATGACATACGTGAAGTTTATAGTGGATACCTAAGCAGTCAAGTTTAATAATCAACCCAATGCTTTAGGAGTTAAAATTGAAAATAGATCCGTGAATTCCTGAATAGGATTGCCTTTCGAGCAACTAATTGAGCTTAAATTGTAGAAAACTGGTCTATAACCACAACACATATCTTGATATTGGTTAATGACATCATCTTATTAGGATAGTTCTCTCCTGCTTAATATCTAATATTGTCTTTCGAGCAACTAATTAGGATAGTTCTCTACTGCTTAATATACTATTATCAATTACCTATTTTTAAGTAAAATCTCGAGTTAATTTTAGCATGCATGGCAATATTGATGCATTAAGAGCATCTTCAAGAGTTTCTTTGTTTTTAAAAAGTAATACACAGTAAAAGACATCTTTAAATTTAAAAAATAAAGTTTTTAACACAATTTGACAATCTCTTTATTTTACTTCTTCCAATATTAACCGGATAAGAACTGAAAGAGAGAGTCCAACTTAGCACGACCCAGAGTGCATTTTTGGGGACGGGTAGAGCCTCACCTTGCAGGGGCCAACCACTTCATTCGGAAACTCAGTCAAAAGGAGATATTTTTGGCCAGTTTAATGTTTGGGGTGGGATGAGAAAATTGCGACTAGTTAATTGAGTAATTTGTGATTAATAAATCTTTTGTGACATAATATATGTGTGATTTGTGTTCACAAATACAAGATTATAGCCCACAAAATGTGTCTGTGTGATGGTGGCCTAGTATAATTTGAGATTAGTATGTGACCGTGACCGTAAATTAGCACTTATTGTGATTGTGACGTATTTGAAAACTACAAGCAGCCTGCCCAACTACCTAAAAAGCCCACTAAAGACATTAGCCTAAGTCGTTGAAAAATTGTAGTTGGACTTCTTGCTAAAAAGCAGTCACCCTAGTCATGTTAACAATTTAATTAAACAAAATTGAATTTTCAACATAGAACCTCAAGTTTTAATATAATATCAAAGTCACGCTTTTGCTTAAAGTTCAAAAGAACATCTAGATTTCAAGATTATTATTTTTAAATGAGCCAGGTGGACTTTGATAGCTAAGCCCAACATTATTAGAAGACAAAAGGCTAAAAAAATTCAGATTACTCTACATTAGTGGGTGTAAACTAGTAAGATGGAGAACCAAGAAACGATTTGTTGTCGTTAGGAGCACTGAAGAGGCAAATTTTCAAACTGCATCCCAAGGCATTAGCGAACTTTAGTTGAAGATACTGCAAATTTCGAAGAACAGGCCTATTACAGTGACAATAAGGCATCAGAAAAAAATAGATCATAATCCAGTACAAAATAGAACTACTCATGTTGAGATAGATTGTAACTTTATCAAGAAAAACTGGTAGAAGATACGTATACCTACCGACAAACAATTAGCAAATATTCTTAGCGTACTATTATTCCCAAATTGTAGTAAAGTAAAAAAACAGAAGGAATTCTAAACAAATTAAGAAAAACTTTCACCTTCATAATTTCTTTCCCAGCTAAGAAAAGAAATCCACATCTTGCGACCCACCTTGCCTTTAGTTCATGATATTGAGTGCTCAAAAGTAATAACAGTCAACATGCATGATCTTCAAACGACAAACCGGAAAATTATTGAATCCCAAATTGAACAATGAGATCGCAATGTGAAATCTTCCTAAATTAATTAAATGGGCCACTCTTGGCTCTGACTTTGAAAATCTAAGTGTGATTTAAACTATTGATTTACGTAACTAGAAGTAATTTTATTTCTTGCTTAGTTTTGGAGGATTAGGTTGGTTATAACAAGCACATCACTGCTTTGTGGAGAACAGCCATATGACCAATTTGATTGTATTTTATTCATCATATATAGAACCGTATGTGTTCATAAACTTTATAGCAAGTAGGATAAATAATTCAAAGCAAAATGACGAGGCCTCATAGAGAGGAAGAGCCAACTATGTGCACGTTTGTACTATCAATGATTCTTTCATAGTACAACTAGTTGGTTTAGTTGCACTTTTAACACAAAATGAAGATTACAGTAATCTCTCTCTCTCTCTCTCTCACACACACACACACACACACACACACACACATATTTAGAAGTTAGAACAGCTTAGCAGCAAAAATGATAGTGAAAAACTGAAACTTTCAGATATATAATTACGATACTGTAATTCATTGTCATACAGATAGATATCGCAGATCTTGAGCGATCACACTGAACCACCTTCTAATGTAAGATTACAAACAAAGAGAATTCAGTTTTAGTTTGTTCACCCTAGTAGGATAGAGGTACTTTTATAGAGCATTTTGAATTCACAACACTGATTCAGCAGAGAGGATAAAGGACCTGCCTTATTCTCAGAATAAAAAAACAGTTACCTCGAGAGTACCACAAAAGTGTTTTGTCATGCAAAAAATCTTGAAAAATTTATGGTTGGAAAGGCTTTCCTGCAGAAATTATTCCATTGCAATATGAAGATAAATCATCATAACATGAAAATCACAATCTCTATCAAATCTTATGGGGAAATAATTTTGGAAAATTGGGTGTGCAAAGACTCACATTTGGAAATCAAATTGATTGGAGAACAGATCATCAAAGAGGATATAATGGCTTTATCCTCTCCAACAATTTATCAGCCTCAATAAATCCTCCAAAAGGTCCCAAAGAAGAGTATTTTATGCATTTCCATCTTTTCCAATAATTTAAAAATAGAGCAAGAGTGAATATTTGTCAGGTAAGAAGAACGAAATTTTTTTTTTCGAACAGATAGCATGAGTATTTATCCATAAACCAAAGGCTTACCTGGGGACAAAGGGAAGTACAAAACAATGGAGGTGTAGATGATTGACACTGTTAAATGGAGGCTGATGAAAACCGAATCTAATAAATCAGAAAAGTTAAACTGAATGTCAAAAAATTTCAAGATCGAATAGATGTTTAAAAAAACAACAGTGCTACAAAGTTGAGGTTGGATTTTTTATTTTTTTTTCCTCACTTCCAAAAACCAATCTATTGTTTAAGTGGTCAATAACAAAGATCTTCCTCCTTGATATGAGTTACACATCTACTGCTATCAAGAGTCAGGACAACAAATTGGCCTCCTTGGAGAATGAAGTTGAAGCCTATCTCGTCGGAGTCAAGTTCTTTCAAAGGAGAAGAAATTATGGAAATCCTAGTAGAAATATTATTTAATTTACTTTTTAATTTAGATACTTAATTTAGAAAACATAATTAAGATTTTATTTAATAATTTTTAGTATTTTATTAGTTGTTTACTCTCTAAATTGCCACATTGGATACTTATTTTAGGGCACATAATTAGGTTTTAATCTAATATATTTTCTAGTATTTTCATATTTTATTTAGACTAGTTTAAACCATATATAAAGGAGCATATGCATTATAATAGTCAGACTTTGATATTGAACATCTTCTTCTTCTATTTCTCGTCTCTCTTCCTCTTCTTTCAAAATCTTGTTCTTATTCGAATGTGTTCTACGTCAATAAATTTACCAAAAACAATGATAATTTGATAGTAAGGCAGATCTGTTTCCATTCAGAGCTATATATCAGTCTCTAACAATCAATCAATAAACCCTTTGAAGATTTTAGATATAAATAGAGAAACAAACAAGGTTCAGTATAGAATCTCATAGCCATCAAATGAAGAACTGATTAAATCTTGGAATCCCAATGTTAAAATAACTAAAGCCCCTATAGCGTGTCTAGAATATATCAACACAGAGTTCGGCAAATCAAACACATGTAAGTGTGGAGGCATAAAGAAGGATACAGATCTATTTTGGTGCATTGGAAATACCTGTATCTCTTGTCGTGTGGCGCGTCTCTTTGCACTAGATTCTGGCCCACATTTAGCATGTGGCTGACTACAAGGACATGAAATTAACCAGATGAAAATAAGGGGTCCGCAGAGTAACAGCAAGATTCCAAACCAATAAAGGACCAGGTAGTTGTTTACCTAATAAAAAGTCTTCAGACCGCCGTTGAAGGTCTTTGACTGTTGGAATGTGCTCTATTGGAATCACCAAGTAATGCCTACTTCAGAGAATAGACTGGTGCAAGAAATTAGTAGGTTGTTTAAGAAATCAAAATGTTAAGCAAAACAAAGTCATGCCAAAAAGTATACTAAAATTATAGTCATGGAGATGATGAATTGTACTTCCATCAAGTAGACAAATATTGGTAAGTGAAAATTCTTCTCAACATTCTAGATGCCAACAAAATGTGGTCAACGAAAAAGAAGATAAGATGTCTATACATAACCAGGTTTTCCATCCAAAGAACAAAAGCAACACCCATAAAATATGGTGTGTCATGATTATTCATTCTATAATCAACACAAAATAACAAAATATTTTATAGTATTCGCGAACGGCTAAAAAGCTCCTACGACAAAGAATGCTTCTACGAGAATGAATATTTTTGGTACTAAAAAGAACCGTTTTGTAAACTAAATGGTCCTGGGACATTAGTATGATTTTGAAGGCTATCGCATGCATCGCGTTAAGCTTTCCTAATTCAAATACCACATGCTAAATTATGTACAATGATCAATCAAGAACTGATGATGATGAAAAGAGACCAAGAAACAAGAAAATACTAATTATCTGTCATATAAGTCCAACTACTAATGAATATCTTCATTTCCTTATTATAGCGAATCAAGCTTGTAGATGAGTAGATCATAACTACCAAAACACAGTTATGAAACGCTCAAATGCAAAACAGGAAAAGCTAAGAAATAAACATGAAAAAGTTCTTGCAGATCCACTCTAGGGTGAGTAATTCTCTGCCCCCTGTCGCTGAACTCCATACTATCAATAGTTTATGCGTACTATTTTCAGATACTGCACTCATCACGTTTCAGTAAGACATATTTTCGTCATGCCATTAGCACAAAAGTCTGTGTTCCAGATGAGGTTGCATTTGACTCATTAGTCATTTGGAAGAAATCTGCTTTCATGCCAGAATATTCGTAGTTGAATGTAAGTACCAAAAGTATTCAAAGGTGGAGATGGAAAACGCGCTAAAGCAACAAAATTGATTCTTAATGAACCAAATAACAAGCGTCCATGATAAGCTACTTTCTTTTTCTTTTCGTTTTTTCCTTTTTCCAAAAGGAAATTGATTGTTGTACCTCCACAGAATATGTGCACTTATGTTATAATAATATATTAAACAAAGTCAAATTATTTTATGGCATAAGAATAGGTCTGTTAGTTGTGTACGTGGCTGTTGAGATTTTGTGGTAGTGCATGATTTCATTAAGCTAGTTTTTAGGGAAATTTGTTATTTCTATTATTATATATAGTGCACGCATTTCAGTATGTAAATGTCAAGTGAAAGCAATTATTAATAAATTCTCTTTTCTTTCATTTTTGTCCTAATTTATTTGCAGAGTACATTATTGCTTCTCTTCTTCCACTTATCCTGTTTAGATAAACATTACAATTGGTATCAGAGCCGGTCAACCTTCCAATCCCGAAATACTTTTGACGTTGTGAAATATGGCAAACAATTTTAATATTGTTTGGTCTGGTCCTAAATTAGATGGGAAGCTCGATTACAATTATTGGCAGATAATGATGACCACACACCTAAAAGCTCAAAATCTTTGGAACCTCATTGAGCCTGGTCTTGCAGAAGGTGCTGATGCAAACTCTCAACGTCGAGATCAACTCGCGTTGGGACAAATTCATCAGGGTATTTATTACTCTGTTTTTGGGCAGATAGCCAAAGCCAGCACAGCAGAAGAGGCGTGGGAAATTTTGAAGGTGTCATACAAAGGAGTAGATCGAGCACAAAAGTCCAAGTTGCAGTCATTGAGAAAGTTGTACGATCGATGTGAGATGACCTCTACAGAGACGGTGGAGCAGTATTTTGCCGTCTTACCGATCTTGTGAACAAGATGAGATTATATGGAGACGAGATTGAAGAAGGAGCTGTGGTTGAGAAGGTCCTTCGAACCATACCGTTGAAGTATGATCATGTGGTTTATTCAATAACAGAATCACATGATATTGAGTCGCTGACAATTGCAAAATTGAAAGGTATGGTAGAAAGTCATATTGAAAGGATCGAAGCAAAGTCAGAGCCACTAGCAGAAGAGGCTTTGAAGAGTCAAGTCAATCTTAACACGACTGGCTCTAATCAAAGAGGAGGAGGATCTGGTAGAGGTCGTGGAAGAGGAGGAGAAGGATCTAGAGGAAGAGGACATGGTAACTCAAATCAAGGAAGAGGTGGAGATAATGCCAAGCAAGATAAATTTCCATTTCATTGTTATAATTGTGGCATGGTGAGCATTCTAATGAGAAACTTTGTTTTTGGCTAGTAATGTTTTGCCTGAAGATGAGAACAGATGGTTTTTGGATACTGGATGTAGTAACCATATGTGTGGGAAGAAAGAATTATTTTCTGAGTTGGATGAATCGGTCCGGTCTGAGGTTACTTTTGGCAATAAGACAAAAGTGTCAATTTTGGGAAAAGGTAAAATTTCAATTCAATTGAAAGATGGTACGCACAATTTTATATCCGATGTCTTTTTTGTTCCTGAACTTCACCAAAATTTGTTGAGTATGGGGCAATTGTCAGAAAAGGGGTATGGCATGAGAATCACTCAAGGCACAGATGCTAAAGGAAATTTCATAGCAAAAGTAAATATGACTAAAAATCGACTATTTCCTTTGAAACTCCATCATGCATTTCTTTCTTACTTTAATTCGGAGATTCCTGATGATAATTGGTTATGGCATATGAGGTTTGGGCATTTTCATTTCTCGGGGTTAAACTATCTTGCAAGAAAGAAACTTGTTTCTGATTTACCTGTTATTAATATTCCTGATTGTGTTTGTGAGATTTGTGTGATTGGGAAGAAACATAAAGAACCTTTTCCTGTGGGTAAGTCGTGGAGAGCCACGAAGCAGTTGGAGATTGTTCATTCAGATTTATGCTCACTGGAGGTTCAATCACATGGAGGTAGTAAGTACTTTGTTACATTTATTGATGATTTAAGTCGGAAAACATGGATTTATTTTTTGAGGCAAAAGTCAGATGCATGTGATGTTTTCAAACGGTTTAAGTCTTTTGTGGAAAAACAGAGTGGTTTTGAAATTAAAATCTTAAGAACTGATAGAGGCACAGAATATATTGTTTGTGATGAATTCTTAAAGAGTAATGCTATTCATCCCCACTGGGGATGAATAACATTACTCATTCTTAAAAAAGCATGGGATTCAACATCAGATGACAGCTAGATACACTCCACAACAAAACGGAGTGGCTGAGAGAAAAAATAGAACTGTCTTGGATATGGTAAGGTGCATGTTGAAGTCCAAAAATCTGCCTAAGTCTTTCTGGGCAGAAGCTGTTGCTTGTACTGTTTATGTGTTGAATAGGTGTCCAACTAAAAGTGTTCGGGATAAGACACCTGAGGAAGCTTGGAGTGGGAGAAGGCCTTCTAACAGACATCTTAAGATCTTTGGTTGCTTAACTTATGCACATGTGCCGGACCAGTTGAGGAAGAAGCTTGATGATAAAGGTGAGAAGTGCATTTTTATTGGTTATAGTGACACATCAAAGGCTTATAAATTGTATAATCCAGAAACTAAAAAAATAGTTATAAGCCGTGATGTCACTTTTGATGAATATGGTGTTTGGGATTGGTCTGCTAAAGAAGAAAGTTCAGTTGTTCCTGTTATTCCCAATAATATTGATGAACAGCCTATTCCAGATGATGTTCAATCTCCCTTTTCGCCTGAATCATCAGTTCGGAGATCGCAACGCGAGCACCACTTACCAGCTCGCTTGCAGGATTATGCTTTGGGTAATGATAATGACTTGTCTGATGAAGAGATTGTTCAGTTTGCCCTTTTTGCAGATTATGACCCTATATCTTTTGAGGATGCTGCTACAGAAACTCATTGGCTTAAGGCGATGGATGAGGAAATACATTCCATTGAAAAAAATGGTACTTGGGAGTTAACAGACTTACCTCCAGGAAAGAAGCCAACTGGAGTAAAATGGGTCTACAAAACGAAGTACAAGTCTAATGGTGAAGTTGACCGTTTCAAGGCACGGTTGGTAGCAAAGGGTTACAAGCAAAAACCATGTATTGACTATTTTCAGGTTTTTGCTCCAGTAAGTAGACTTGATACAATACGCATGCTTATTTCTATTGCTGCTCAAAATAATTGGAAATTGCATCAAATAGACGTTAAATCTACATTTTTGAATGGGTTTTTGGAAGAAGAAATATATGTTGAGCTGCAGGATATGTGAGGAAAGGGGAAGGGAATAAAGTTTACAAGTTGAAAAAAGCTCTATATGGCTTAAAACAAGCACCGAGAGCTTGGTATAGTTGCATAGACTCCTATTTTGTTGAAAATGGTTTTATGAGATGTCCTTATGAGCATGCTTTGTATGTTAAATACACTGAATTTGGAGATGTTGTTATAATATGTCTTTATGTGGATGGTCTCATTTTTACTGGAAATAATTTGAAGCTAATCTCAGAATTCAGGGAGACATTAATTAGCAGATTTGAAATGACAGATATGGGTCTAATGTGTTACTTTCTTGGACTTGAGGTTTCTCAGATGGACAATGGAATTTTTATCTCACAAAAGAAGTTTGCTTGTGACATTTTGAAGAAATTCAATATGAAGGATTGCAAGTCAGTTTTAACTCCCGTAGCTGAAAAGATGAAATTGTCCAAAGACGAAGGTGGTAAGAATGTGAATGTTACAGCTTATAAAAGCTTGATTGGGAGTTTGAGGTATCTGGTTGCTACAAGACCAGATATTTCCTTTGGAGTTGGTTTACTTAGCAGGTTTATGGAAGAACCAAAAGAATCACATTGGGCTGTAGCTAAGCGAATTCTGAGATATATCAAAGGTACAAGTAATGATGGGATTTTTTACTCTACTAATGAAGTTGTTAAACTTGTTGGATACACAGACAGTGATTGGGCTGGAGATATTGAAACCAGAAAAAGCACATCGGGATATGCCTTCTATCTTGGTTCGGCTATATTTTCTTGGTCTTCTAAGAAACAGCAGGTTGAAGCACTTTCAACTGCAGAAGCAGAGTATATTGCAGCAACAAATTGTGATACTCAAGCAATTTGGTTGAGGAAAATATTCGAATTTCTACAACATCAACAGGATGCACCTACAACTATTTCTGTGACAATAAGTCGGCAATTGCATTGTCCAAGAATCCAGTTTTTCATGGTCGCAGCAAGCATATTGATATCAAGTATCACAAAATCAGAGAATTGGTTGCAAGTAAACAAATCAGCATTGAGTGTTGTTCCAGTGATTGTCAAGTTGCTGATATCTTTACAAAACGTTGAAGACAGAATCATTTCTCAAATTGAAGAAGGCAATTGGAATTACTTTTTTTTTTTTTTCTGACTTAGTTTAAGGGGGGCAATGTTATAATAATCTATTAAACAAAGTCAAATTATTTTATGGCATAAGAATAGGTCTGTTAGTTGTGTACGTGGCTGTTGAGATTTTGTGGTAGTGCATGATTTCATTAAGCTAGTTTTTAGGGAAATTTGTTATTTCTATTATTATATATAGTGCACGCATTTCAGTACGTAAATGTCAAGTGAAAGCAATTATTAATAAATTCTCTTTTCTTTCATTCTTGTCCTAATTTATTTGCAGAGTACATTATTGCTTCTCTTCTTCCACTTATCCTGTTTAGATAAACATTACAACTTAGCTTTCTAAATAATCTGCATAATCACATTTATTTCAATTCTATTTTGTCATTCAATTTCCAACTAATTTCAGCCAATATTAGCACCATAGTTAGCAAACGAAATCTTACAAAAAGCCAATTCATTTCAACAAACAGGAAAAAAAATTGATAAATACCAAATAAAAGTCATTTATAATCACTCAACGTCGACTTTGGAAGAAATTAATCAACAGCAACGACCTGAATACACATATAAACTGAAGAAAAATGAAGATGTGAAAAATTGGAGACCTGAATGCAGATGGATTTATATCTTGAAAAGCAACGATCCTATCATCCTGCATAAATAAAAAGCGCAGAATTCATTATTTTGAAACGATAAAAGCTTTGCGCCGCCGCGGGTAAGGCGAAGCTGATTGGGGGTTGACCTTGTGGAGAAGAGTGGTGGAGGTGGTAGAGCGGGCGATTTGGC
>CAIGRT010100544.1:0-14873 GCA_903798405.1 Fraxinus platypoda | reverse complement strand
TTATATTTTGGTGATTTCGTTTTCATATTTTTCTTTTCGCGTTCCACATTTTCTCTACTTGCACTATAAAACCCTAGTTCTTGTCTAATTTAATTTAATTATAAAGTTTTTTCTTTGTTTTACCCTACTTGATGTTTATAGTTAATTTTGACGTATTAGAAAATTTGAATACTGTGCTAAATTTCAAATTTGGAAAGCTTCGTGTGTATTTGTAAATGTCAGTATTGTTGCGAACGTTGTTTTCCACTCTATTCGGGGTTCAAATTATCTATGAGAAATTAACAATTGGAATCTGCATGATTATTTATTTCCCCAGTTTATATTTTTGGGCACTGCTAGATTATGCCTGAATTGAGATCAATTTTGTTAAGTATTATTGGCTTTCAAAAGCCGCGAATTATTAATTTCTAGGGTTTTTCATGTTACAATTACTCCGCATCACAGAACAAGACAAATGAAGCGATACAGAAACACACAGATATGAACTAAATGGGACTAATGGGAGGCAAGTATATAAATGCAGCCCTTTAATTCTAATTGAAGGCTATCTGAAGTTCAAACCCAATCTTAATTTGTACTTTATCATATTTCTCTTGAGCACATAATTCTTATTAATTATTATAACTGTTTACTTAAAAAAAATATAATGAATTATTGTCGTGCACAGTGTTTTCCATATGACTAGTAATTATGATGTAAAATTATGTAGTAATAGGAATAAAATATAAAATAAAATGTGTCTAGTACAATTTTAATATGATATGTTTTTTGGCTTGCTTGTCTCTTTATTTTACCCTCGGCCATATGATTGTTTTGTTCAGTATATCTTTGTTATGAACTTCTTCATCTAGTCATTATGTGTATGATTCTCTCTCTCGCCCTCTGTTCTTTAGTTGTCTTACCACTCGTGAGTGAGGATGAAGATGTATAGAACTGGCAATGAAGTTACTTCTAATTGTATTATTTAGCTTTTTCTTATATAGGTTAGTTGTAGAAGAAGTATACGATATTTATGCATCTGAATTCGAATGTTTTTATATCCTTCTCATCTGATTGTAGAATGCATTGTTGTCACCAGAGGAGATGTAAGACTTAAAGATGGTCCCTCATTAGAGAATAAAATTGTCCACATTATGTTCAAAGTTCAGAGTTTTATAACATCAGGAACAATGGTGTTTGCTATGGAAAGTCATTCTTTTGCATCAGTTTTATTGGAATTACTCTCTGTCCCTGCCCTGTTACCAGTGACATATAGAGAATAATGGATTTTATCAAAATATAGACCAGCAATGCATGTATTAATACATTATGCTCGAAATACAGGAGATAGGTCCAAAGCTTGCATGTTTTTGAGTGTTTTGTTTGACAAAGACATTGATTTTAATGATGAAAGATGCTTGTTTGGGCACTTAAACATCAGTGTAAATTTTGTCCTTTTGATGGTACTTTACGTGGTTTTTATTCTTATAGATACATGGATGCCTTTGAGGTTTATAAATTTAGTCTAAAGGGATGATCACATGTGAAGACAATTAAAAGAAGAGCTTCTTGTTTTGATTGTTATGAGTGGGAGAGGAAAGCTGAAAACTCTCCTAGATAAGGTGTTTAATTTTTTCGGAGTATGTTCAAACTTGAGGAATTCCTACTTTCACTCTAGAGCCTTTTTGAACCCCATTTTTTTTCTAGAGAATGCATTTTGAAATAGTAATTGATGGAGGATGTGTGGTTGAAAAATAAGGAAAAGTTTTGGGTTTACGTGTAATATTATTTTATTGAAGAGTGTGTAATTAAAAAGAAGAGAGAGAAAAATGTATTTTGGAAATAATGAGGATCAAACAAGAGCCTAGTGTCAATAATGTAAGAGTAAAACTACACTAGAATATGATTTTAATAGGGTAACTACACTTTAATTTGATTTTAATTAAGATAACCTTGTCCGATTCTACTAAACGATAATTGATGACGTGACAGTCAATAAATATTGATTATTACACAACCATTATTTGTGAAAATGAAATAAGTCAACTTCAATGAAATGAATGGCAGGCATCATTTATTAATTGTTATTTCATTGATTTTCATCGGTCCAAGTAATGGAAATAGATGGAGTTATCAATTGAAATCAAATTAAAGTCTAGTACAGTTACCCGATTGAATTGCAGTGAAAGTATAGTAAAAAATGAAATTTACCCGTTCATTATCAGAATATTAGTGTTGTTAGTTAATTAGGAAAATTTAAATAAGTATCAATTGTCTTGCTATGTATTTAAATTGTTTTACGCAATTCGATCTTGGTATGCTTATTTGTTGGTCATGAGCTCTATCTCCTTCGTTTTATCATTGTCAGGAACTCGTAATTACTGTTCATGTTGTTTATGCCTCTCTCTCTGTTTTCTTTTTATTTAGATTTAGGGACTTTACTTTACAATCAGATGATGGAATCACGGTTTCATGACTTCTTATTTACTTGGATCAGTTTTCAATATCAGTAGACCCTTTCCCCTAATTCTCTCTTATGCCTTGGATGTTGTGGAAATATTGACGTAACTGTTCCGATATACGCATTTAAAGACTAATGTCTTGGCCTCTATGTTATATTTGTCTTTTATATTTGTTAGCAGCATTCTGGGCGTAGTGGTATTTTGCAAGTATTTGATAAATTGGTGGAGGAGATTGGAAGTCCGGTTGACTTTGAACTTCCTGAATGTTTAAATAAATGGAAACCTACACCCTACTCCTTTATCAGACGCAGTATCCTTAAATGCTTTAGTTCCTATGATTAGTGCCATATGTTGATATTTGTTATTTTATATGCTTGTTCTCACCTTTGTAACTCCTTTCCCAATCAAGATATCCACTGTTCATTTCTACCCTTTTTTGCAACTCTGTTTGGTCTATTTGACTCCCATCACTCCCCCTCCTTTTCATTTTTGTGGATCTTAACAACTTTAAGATGTATATCTTGTGAAGAAGGTTAAAAGGCGTCAGGAGGACGATGGCATCTTTTGTTCATGCAGCTCAACGGCTGGATCATCTGGGGTTTGTGGCAGAGATTGCCTATGTGGGTAAGGACATCTAGGATTAAGTTACTCTAATAATTTGAGACTGTGAAATACATTGTAGTGATGGAATTTTAGGACTATACATTGGTCCCCAAAATGTGAAAAATAAATTTCAAAACCACATATTGGTTCCATAAATGTGACTTTACAGATTTAGCTTGAGCAGGCTATTTTCTTCCTTGCTGTATATACAGTTAAATTTGACTGAATGGTAGTTCTACCTTAACAGATTTTAGGACTATCCATTGGTTTTTAAAAATTGAAAAATAAATTCTAGAACCACATATTGGTTCCCAAAATGTGAGTTTACAAATTTAGCTTGAGTAGGCTATTTTCTTCCTTACTGTATATTGGTTCCCAATTTGTGAGTTTACAAATTTAGCTTGAGCAGGCTATTTTCTTCCTTACTGTATATACAGTTAAATTTCACTGAATGGTAGTTCTACCTTAACAATCTTAATTTTTATCCTTCATAGCCATGACTTAAGAGTTAACGAACTAATGTTGTTGTGTTGGCCTTTAATAAAGGAAGAATTTAAGCGAAAAGGTTAAAACACATTTTTCTCTGTGGGTTATTTGGGCAGTGGCAAAGCCAGATTACAATGCCTCTCATTTTGTTGGCTTACACCTCGTATGTGAAGGACCAAACACCCTTTTTATCCACTGTGCATCACATGAAAGAATGAATGATATCACTGACTGACTAGTCAATCCTTCTAGTTCGGATTTATTTCTGGTGCTGTTATGTAATACTGTCCATCTGCCTGTGTAAATCAAGTGTAGTTGAGACAAGAATGTTTAGATGGATTTTTGGTAAAACATGAAAAAGATAGAGTAAGAATGAGAATAGAGTTGGATAAAGTTGCGCTCATTGAGGAGATATTGCGGAGTAATTGATAGGAATGATTTAATATGTTCAACAAAGGCTGCCACATGCACCAGTTAGGAAAAGTGATGAGGAAGATATTGAACTAAAATGACATAGAATGAGTGATGACAAAAGGATATATACCTTTCTGGGGGTGTAAATTTTGTATTAACCTTAGATAAAATATGAGTGATGCTACGTGTACACACAACCTTTTACACATTCTTTTACACCCCCCTCACATGGAGGGGGGTCCACGATTATTTTATTGTGTGTGGGCCCCCCTCCATGTGAGGGAAGTGTAAAAGATTGTGTAAATGGTTGTGTACACATAGCTTTATTCATAAAATATAGAAGAGAAGACTCCATGTAACGACCCCACTTAAGTATGTGATAAGGTCTAGTTGAGTTGAGCAGAGCATTTTATCTTCTGTGTATTTTCAGTGAAAATCTCTCTGCATCATGGAGTATTTTCTGGCTTCTCTTGCTTTATTTTCTGGGAAAGTTATTCTTTGTTGTGCACGTTAATATATTTTGGATGGGATCATCATTCTTTTTGAGCTGTTAACTGATGCTTTAGTTCATATGTTTTCTGCTTTGGATTGTGAAATATCTTTTCTTAATTAGCAGTTTTTTTTCGGCAGCATGCTGAGGTCGAGCTGCTCTTCTGCCTGTGATTGTGGGATCTCCTGTGTGAATAAGCCATTCCATCAACGACCTGTGAAAAAGATGAAAACAGTCGAGGTGACAGTTCTTTTTTATCATTACAGCAATGATGAAACATTTAATCAAAAGATTCAAAACAAAAGATCCCTTCTTAAGTTGTTCTCATTTTCTTGTGTCATAGCTTTTGGGTCCTGTTAAACTGAAATCTTGGAATACATTATACACCATGAGCACTTGCAAGCATATCAAAACATTAAAACTTCTTCAAGAGCTTGATATACATTAATGGACCCACTCTCTTAACACTTACTGTTTGGCTTGTTGAGCTACTGGACAAGATTGAGGAAGAGAGACGTGAGATGTTTGTTGGTTCTACCTATCTAGTACAATATGCCAAATGTGCCCTTAAGTGTTTTGGGGAATAAGTAGTAGTTGATGTTTTCGTAGAGTTCTTGTTGTCGTAGGTCTACCATTATGATTTATTAATGCGCTTCTTTCATTAATGAAACGTGCATCGCCCTTTTTACTTGACTAATTACTTGTGTGAGGTTTGTTCTTAATGATGGAAGTTGAGAGCTTGATACACATTGTTGGGTTGGGAGTGTCACTTGATTTATGCTGTTTGTTCAGATTGATTTTCTCAAGTCATGCAATCTTATATGCTGTCAAGATCCTCTTTATAAACTCTTCACATTATAAAAGCCCGTAGGCATGCAAGAAGTTTTGCTTTTAGAACCATCAAACCCATAATATAGTTTTTCTGAATCTGTGAACCTTTATAAATTCATTTTGCAATGGAGCAGAAACCTTGGTTGCTGCTTGGTTTAGTCCTACACTTCAAGTTCTTGGATGTTTGTTCTCATTCAGTTCTATAAGAAGCCGTAGTTCATTTTTACCCCATAAATGTGTGCAAAACGTATTTATGAATAGTGATTACCCTCACATGATATATTCTGTTTATATTTTTGCTTTGTTTATACTTTTGTAAGATTCTTCTCTTCTTCATTTCACGTCGTAACTCCAATTTCTTAGAGATTTGCTTTTTTAAGCATTCTTTTATCTATGCTGAATTGCAACGGGAGACCCTGTGCTCCTTTTGGTGCTAGCACAATTTGTCATACGTGCACAGCATGCAGCTGATTATTGCCATTTGTTTGTAGACATCTATATTCTTTTTTCCTTGTTGTCTTATTCATAGGTTGATTTTTGTGCACTGCACTTGTGCTATGTCTGGTGGCATGGGATTGGAATTAATAAAAAATCAATTTGAACATTCCTTACTCCAATTACGTGTTTCCAAATACCTTCTTCTTCATTTTTTTTTTTCCAGCCTTGTGATTATGTTCAATATCCGTAGATTGTTACTCATTCAGTTGATCTGCAAAAATGTAGAGTTACTTATCAAAAAAAAATCTGCAAAAATGTAGAGTTGACTGGACTTTTTTTTTAGACTGAGAAATGTGGACTTGGAGTTGTGGCTGAGGAAGATATTAACCAAGGAGAGTTTGTGATAGAATATGTTGGAGAAGGTGAAAAATTATCAGTTTTGCATGTTTATTTTATTACTTGATGTCTTCAACATAAAAATATAAATTGAATGCACTATGTTACTTATGATTGCAGTGATCGATGACAAAACATGTGAGGAAAGGCTTTGGAAAATGAAACACCGTGGAGAGACAAATTTTTACTTATGTGAAATTAATAGAGACATGGTGATTGATGCAACTTACAAGGGAAACAAATCCAGATACATAAATCACAGTTGCTGTCCCAACACTGAGATGCAGAAATGGTCGAACTGATCCTTATTTTCTGCATTTTAATCTCATTTTTCTGTTAGCATAGTTCTCACCCAACTTTTCCTTTCAGGATGATTGATGGTGAAACAAGAATAGGTATATTTGCGACTCGTGATATTGTTAAGGGCGAACATCTCACCTATGATTATCAGTACGGGTTATTACTTGACCTTTTGAAGCATATTGTAACTACTAGTTGTTTTTCTTCCAAGAATCATGATCTCCACGCCAATCTAACAAGTATCTCGCAGGTTTGTTCAATTTGGGGCAGATCAAGATTGCTTCTGTGGTGCTGTAGGCTGCAGGAAAAAGCTAGGAGTTAAGCCTAATAAATTGAAAATGCCTTCTTCAGACGCTGCATTGAAAATAGTAGCACGTCAAATGGCTGCCAATTCTCCAAAAGTGAAAGCAGCTCTATCCTCCGTCAAAAAAGGGATTACAGCCTCAAATAATTCTGAAAAAGTACGAAAACATGTAAGTTTTGCTTGAGCATCAAGATTGAAGACACAAAGTTCCACCTTTTTTACATACTCTGTATTTATTGTATGGTTCTGAATCTTCTGATACTTCTCATTCCTGAATTGAATGGAGAAGTTAGCTTAGATTGAAAGATACACGTGGACTGGATTGAAGGTGCCAAAACCTGAATTGACCTCTTTCGTGGTCTGGCTGGGATTGACTTTGGAATGTGGTGTTGTTATAGTTGATTGATTGGGCCTTGCAAAGTGTTGTTTCATGGAAGATTGGGCCGGAATTTCTGGTTCCGTTCTAGAAGAGGCAATGGTGAGATGAATAGGAAAGGACCTACAAGGACTGTGTGAAGGAGTTGAAGTAGGAATAGAAGTTTTGCATTTGAAAGTTTGCGTGACAGCTTGAAGTTATTAGCCATTGAAAACATGGTCAGCAAGGTTCATAACAGTGCTACTAAGGCATCGGATGTCATGGCATTTGCTAAAAAAAAACCTGAATCTAAAAGAAAAGGGAAAGGAAAATAATGGAAGCTGGAAGCCCTGAAATAAGTTTTAGAGAGTTTGATGCAGTGACAAGTTTTTTTGCTTGCAAAGTGAGAGTCTAGAGACACACATTTCTATCTTTTTTCTTGAAGAGGATGGACAAGTGTGAGAGAGTCGTTGATGTTATCTAGTAGAGTACAACATATCACATCCTCTCCTGCTCAATACCAATATGCATTTATTCTTTTCTTCTTTACACATTCAATGAAAGATGTATGTGTACTTATGCCACTTTCTGAAGATTTTATAAATGGGCACTAAGTCATTGCATTATCGTTTTTTGTAGGTCCATTCAAATGGAATTCCTGCTGCAGGTGGGTTACTCAGAATCAATTTATCTTGTTTTTCAGTTTTGCAAAGGACTTCTCCATTAGGATTTGGGAATTTTTGTAATGTTGGTTATTGTACTTACCTTTTCAGGAGGTTTAGGTCGTAAATCCGTTTCAAGAAGAAAACCTTGTAATTGCATTAGTTCAGTAATAAGAATAATTCGCTCTTTGGATAAGAGGTATATCTGATTCCATGATCGCATTGAATATCATTTATTGGTCATATTAAATTTTTTGAAGCATTTCAATTGAATTTAAGTGCATGAGTTGTTAACTGCTCTCTCGGTGATTTGAGTTTAATCTATAATTCATAGTTTAGGTGTTCCTATTGTGTCTCATTTCCATAGGATCACGAGTTTACAATATATGCTGAATATTCTGTTGCATTTGCTTCATATTTGTCAGGTCTTTTGGGATAATAAAACGATTTGATAAGGCAACAAGAAGACATTTGGTGAGGCAGCAATGTTTGTTCTGATGCAATAAATATTTTTGGTTTGCCAAAAAAAGAAAAATTGTTTGATTTACTCGTCTTTTTCCTTCGCCAGATCATGTTTGAAGATGGCAGTACGGAGTTTCTAGACTTGTCAAAAGAAGAATGGGAATTTTGCAACCATTAATCTAACTTGTAAGTGACTTTCCCAAACATTGATTATACTCTAGTTTTATGAGCACTTCCATTCGTGTGGACGTACTGAAAAATATAACTGAAGGGGAAGGAAAAAGAAAAGGACTTCAGCTTGAATCTCAAATGTGCCCACCAAATAAGAAAATTGTCATGATGCGTGATAAAAGACATCATTTATTACTCTGTACATCATTCGTGTAGGGCCTGTTTGGCTCTTGCTTTTGCATCTGCTTCTTGTAGAAGAGCTTCCTAAGGAAGGTACTTTAGGTCTGCTTCCTCTAAAAGCTCTTCTAACCAGGGAGTTTTATCCAAACATGTTCAAAAACAAGCTCGTAGTCTCAGAAGCAGCATTTGGTTTTTCAAAACCCCTGCCAAACGAGCTCTTAGCCATAAAAGAAGTTGGAGTAGACATGTTAGTGATCTTGATCTATTTGTTTTGGCAGGTATTAGAAATAAGAATCAATGTAAAAGATTATGCCCCTATTCCAACAGTCCAACACATTACACACAGACTTGTACTGCTTCAGCCCAATCGGCAGGTTGTACCATTTCCTGATCTCAATTCTTTCAGACAATAAGTTCTTTTATATGTTTCTCTTGCGAATAATATTACAAGCAATGCAAATGTAATTTTAGCTTGGAATCTGAATGATTAGAAGTTGTAGAATCAGAAATAGTGTTGTTAACAGCATTTCACTAGATAAAATGCATTTACTTTTGAACTGCCGTTTTTCCTTGTCTACAACTAGACATTTGAGCCATGATTGCTACTTTGCTTTTCTTGTTATGTTCTTGGAATTGCTTGAGATCTATGACGAAAAATAATAAGATCTGAATTTGAAAGAAGATAAAGCGATGTTATATTAAAAATGTTTGGCTTCAAAAGAGATTACGACGATCAAAAATCTAATCCTGTCGAGCTAGATCTCTTTTAAACCATTAATACAATAGAGTGGTCTTCTGATAAGATTTTACCTAAGAGTTGGGTAATAAACGTCCATTATACATCTTGTCAAGCAACTGCCGTGCATCTGGCCGCCTAAGAAGACCTTTGTTGTTTGGCAAACCAGTCCCCAGGCACACGGGACACACTAATTTCCCTCGACCTGCACCAAAACCCACTTGTCACATCTTGTAAACGCTATAGATTCAAACCATCGATAAATATTTAGGAGCTCGAACTGAGTAATAAGAGAAGTTCTTTATTTGGCAAATTTTGTGGAAAAAATATTCAAAATGCAATTGAAATGAACACTGTATTGTTGTCCTTTCTGGATTATGCTGTTAATGTTCCATAATCATAATTTCCTGTCAGTATTATTTCTGTCATCTTCTTCCATACCAAATTTCAGACGGTAATAGTTCAACAGCATAATGAGCATCTATGAAGAATCCAAAGTGAAGAACCAAACTTCATATTAATGAATCTATGAGTTGTGAAAAGTAACAAACCGTAACAATTTGGACATTCTGTAAACTCGTAAACATCTTTGGCCCTTTTTCTGTTCAAAGCTTTCCATTTTCCCGTACCACCGCACATATCACCTAAATAAAGAGCAAATAAACCTCTCGTCGATCAGTCTTGGTTATTAAAAAGAAATGTAAAACTAGAAACAACCGAATGTTTGGAAGAATTCAAACATCAACTCTTGTGGGCTCAACATTCAAGTGTTTGAGAAAAAAAAAAAATGTTCACAACAAGTGTTCTTGGGCAAAGATACAGGAGAGCAGATTTTGAACACATTAACAAAAATGATCATACCACAGATTATCATGTTTCCTTTCACTTATTTGACTGTCCTATTTTTCTTTTCTTTTATTACAAATTCATCTGTTCAAAACAATTTGTGGTTCTGAAAAAGGTGTTTTATTCATTATTTGCAATGTAGGTGTGAATAGAGTAATAGGGCAACCATGATAAGCAGTGGACATAAAGTAAGCATTCATACTTACAGATAATAGCACCACTACCCCCGCAATTTCGACATACAGCTCTCTCTTTGCCATCCAAGGCACTTGCATTTTGTCCAGAATTAGAAACACCAGGAGCTACTATCAAAGCTACTGTAGAACATAAACAAGTCAGACACTGGCGGCGAGATGTTGCCTTTTGAGATCCCTGTTTCAACAGAAGAAGAGTTTACTTGAAACAACAGGAGATTCAATAGACTTAATAATGATGTAACTCATGATACATGATTGACTCCTCTGCCATCCATCCATTAAAGACCATTTAAGTTCATCATCAAAAGAAAAGGACCATTTTGTATCAGAAACACTGCCATCCAATTAAGGTAGAAGGTGCCACTACTAGTTTTTAGTGTCAGGACCCAACATATACTCTGGACTTCAGAAAACTTGATAGTAATCAATAGGGACGGCAAAAAAACTCGTTCAAATTTGAGGTTGGAATTACCCCCCTAATTAGATAAACGGGGCTGGGGTGGGGGTTGTTGCCCCGAAGCGGGTAAGGGGTGGGTACGGGAAACATGGTCCCTGTCCCGCCACCCGTTCCGTTTAAAGTTAATTTCAAATTTAGATTTTTTATCGAACAAAAAGAAAAGATTTATCATCATTTTTAAAGACAACATGAGCTGTTCTTAACAAATTGAAAAAAAAGAAAAAGTAATAATATTCTCTAGACTCTAATTGAAGACATAAAAAAAAAATAAAAAAATGAGGCAATAAACGGGGTAGGGGACCTCGCCCCAATCTCGCCCCGCTTTAACTAGGCATGGGGGCGGGACAATATGACAAAAATACCCAACGGGGAGGGGAACGGGAATAGCCACATGTCCCATACCCGTCCCGTTGCAATCCCTAGTAATTAAGCCCAAATGAAATATGATGGAGTTGGCATAATCTATAATGATGTTTATATGATGGCTTAAAATAACAACTAATAGGAAGCATCAAAATCAAACAAGTTCTCAAGAGGCTCTACACTAGGTTTTTACAACTACAAATCTCAAAGCTGCTACTAATAGGATATCTTTCTGGTTAGAAGTGCATTGTCTTCAAATGAGATCCGAATCCCCCCCCCCCCACCCCCACCCCCACCCCTACCCCTACCATCTCCGGCACCATAGAGAGATTCCCCCCCCACCCCCACCCCCCCCAATCTCTCTTTTTTTATATGGGGATGCCATTAAAAGCAAAAAATACCAATATGGAATCTTTATTACACACTGCACACTCGTCCTTTAAAATCAGACCAAATCCATCCATTTACCTTTACAAATCAGGATAGATTGATTGCTTAAAAAGAATAAGAAAAGAGTGAAACAATTTTTCATCTTCCAAACTGGACTCTCCCTGCCCTTAAAGGCTCGGAGATCGCAACCCCCCAAACAGCACATGAATAGGATCCCACATCCTTGAAATCCCCGACTTCCACACCCAAGAGAAGTGTTATCCAACTAATCTCAAACAAACATAAGAAAGATCCCAGATATCAGCAGCCACTCTACAATGACTAACCAATGATTAGATCTTTTCTGTCCTACTTACTTAGGCAGCGCCAGCTCACACACACACACTCTTTTTCACTTTATAAGTTTATTAGTAATCAATCCTATCAAGTGAGGAAACAATTGTACAGGCAGGCCTAGAAGTCCAGATCTATTCCCACTGATCAGCCAATTTATGGAGTACATTATCCAAATAAAACAAAAGGATGATGTCAAATTGGTTCCTTAGCAAGTTAGGCAGAAGCTTGGTGAGCAACCAGCCGCCAAGAGATAAAATATCCAAAAGGGTAGAAGCTCACAAACTACACAAAGGTCAGTTACTTAAAAGACATCCAATATCAAGCACCACTATCTTTGGACTATATTCACAGTCCAGCACATGGACTATTCTACTCCAACTTCCAACTTTTACCCAATAAACATCTCATTACTAATATATGAAGTCTTACTTAGTAACTACAGAACAATAAGCCATAAAACAGAAAGAAGCATTCCAGTAGATCAAGCTTTACTGCGTAAAACCCTTAGCGGCCCAATAACCCCGAGGGTAACTATAAAGCGTACTCATGACCAGTCAGCCAATTGGCAAATTACTTCAAAAACTCCAAATTTAATTAGAATCTTATTCCAGACTTGATTAATAGGGACAGATCATAATACCAGGCACCACCCAATACAAATTATTTTGTCTGGCTAACAATTTCTTATTTGATGAAGCATGTGGCTCGTAAACATGATAAACTAAGACATCTAAAAAATGGTGATAGGTCACATAAATAATATTAAGAGACTTGTGACACAGTGGCACTTGAGAGCATTGGTATCAAATAATTACATAAATATTGGAAAACAAAACCTTTCTGTTGATAGGTTCTAATGAATAATCAGAAACACCAGATGAGCTACTCTCATCCTCCAAGCTTGACTTCACTTGAACTCCAATTGGCTTCACATTGGCTGCTACCAATTGAGAAAATACAAACAAAAAACATTCATTTTCAACATCAGTTAACGGAATCAATCCAACTCCACCGCACGAACTTCAAACACATACTCTTGCAACAAAGATGAAAATGAAAATTTTATACATAGTAACTCTAGGAAAATGAACGAGATGATAATCTAATTTCTTGAATTTTCCTCCAGAACCATAAGTGTGGTAAAATTCAAGAAAGAACCATGCCCTTTTGGCCTTTCATATCTTATCTGAAACTTTATAGTTTACAGAATCAATAAAACGAATGTGCAAGTCCACAATACGTTAAAATGAATAGGGATAATATCAGGATATGCAAGCACCAAATTCAATCTTTATTTCATGAACAAGAACAACCAAAGACAAGAATTTGGGTGTGCCCATGGAAAAATAGCAGAAACTTACTGTGGTTTGATAAAGAATTGGGTCGTTGTAAAGGAAATCTAGAAAGAGCTGAGGAGAGATGAGAAGCCATCTCTCTCGATATCAATCTCTATCTCCTTTGCTATCTATTCGAAAGATATTCTCAGTTACTGAGGTTTTTTCTCTAAATAAATCAGTTTTGTTAAAATGGTAGATTATCAATGCCAATTGTCTTTAATTATAATAATTTAATTATCAGATTATAAGCTCCGGTTTGGCCATTATTTTGAGAAAATGAAATTTTGAATAGTGATTTTGAAAAATATGTGATTTAAAAGTATGAAAAAATTTTAAATTTACATGTAAAATTATTTTATTATATAAAATAATGATTGTCAACGGGGGCTAAATAAAATAGGGAAGATTCATAACTAAGATGTTAAGTTTCCCTAACTAAAATTTAAGGAGTGAATTGTCTATTTAGTCATATTTAGTCACTGAACTTTCAGTCATTCACGCAATGGATCACTGAGCTTTCAAAATAACGTAACTAGTCACTGAATTTTACAATTCATCATCCTAGAAGTCACTGAGCAAACAGCCGTTGATAAATTGGAAGGAATTTCCACGTGACAGCTGACGTAGCGAGACAACTCAATGAATTTTGAAAGTTCAGTGACCCCTTGCGTGCATGGCTGAACGTTCAGTGACTAAATAGGCAATTCACTCGCTTGGCCCCCATTGTTCCCGTTAAATTATAATTCATTTTTTTTTTTATCAAATACACATTCTACAATAAAATAAGATTACACGTAAATTAAAAAAATCCTTCTTTTTTAACTATATATTTTCCAAAAAAATAATATTCCTCTCATTATAATGTGGAATACTGGGGTCAAATGGACGCTTAATAATCAATTTAAAACTTATATTTTTTAAATGTGCTCTAACAAAGAGTTTGGAAGGTTGAATGACCTTAGTGATTTTGTAGAGAAGTTAGTTATGACAAAGAAAAATAAAGTATATATATTGGATTACAATCTTTAGACTTTAGTGTCAATTTTACCGGTTGCTATCGCTATTATGGAGATAGTATTTTTTGCAATGAATATTGTAAAGAATATATTGATTAATCGGATGGGTGATCAGTGGATGAATGATAGCATAATTATTTATGTAGAGAAATATGTATTTTTGAAGATTGATAATGACGTTATTGTACAACGATATCAAAGTATGAAACTCGCAAGGAATAAGTTTAATTTATAAACTATGTTATTTTTAGTATTGTCTTAATATTATTTTATGCTTTTATCATCATTAAATTTATGACCAAAAACTCAGAGTTTGACGTCAATTAAGTAGGCCCGCATTGAATGAATTTCTGAGCTCCAGCCCTGAATTGAATTATCAGTTGTGAATTCAACAGTAGCATCAAGTACTTATCAGTTTATAATGATTTTTCAAAAGGATCTCAAAATTAAGGGTATTTATACAAGTCCCTGTTTGGGCTTCATTTTATTTAAAATACATTTTAAAAAAGAAGGATTTTTTTAATTTACGTGTAATCTTATTTTATTGTAGAATGTGTGTTTGATAAAAAAAAAAAGAGAAAAATGAATTATAATTTAATGGGGAACAATGGGGGCCAAGCGGGAGTGAATTGTCTATTTAGTCACTGAACTTTCATCCATGC
>CAIGRT010100542.1:0-10884 GCA_903798405.1 Fraxinus platypoda | reverse complement strand
GGGGGGGGGGGGGGGGGTGGGAACAGGAGTAGGGGGAAGAGGGTAAGGGTGGTGATAGAGGGAGGGGTGAACATTGGGTGCTGGGGCGACGGGGTTAGGTTTATGGGTGGTAGAGGGAGAGGACTAGGGGCAAGGACTGAGGAAGGGTGGGTGGGGAGAGAGCTGGACTGGGGAATGAGGGGTAGGGGTGGGGATGTGGATGTGGATGTGGGGGAAAGAAGGTTATTATTTAATTCTGTTTTTTTTTTTCTTTTTTTTTCTAAATAGCTCATTGTTGCTGCAGAACAGAGCATCACTAGGAGATAGGTGATTAGTTTAACGACTAAACTGGACATATCCGTTATTTAAAAATCCTATGTTACAAAAGTTAAAAGTTGAGGACCTTTCAAGATAATTCAATGACGAAGCAAGTGCTCTTTTAAGCATGTAGGTGAAATTTTCTCTATTTTTCTTCATTTCTACATCAAATTAAAATTTACATAAACATCATAAGACTATACCACAGTCAAACAAACGGATTTCTCAAACATTATGGTTTTGATTGCCGGAAACTCTTGTTTGATAGGCTGATCCTGAATTTGTTTCGTCCCATTACCAGGAAGTTGGATTGAAAGGACTAACAAGCAAAAGGCACATGAAAATAGTGCTGAGATGGATGAGAGAAAGGCAGAAACTTAAGCTAATATGCAACCATGTAGGACCGACCAAACAATTCCTTTACACAACTTGGTTTACAAAACCTGGCATCACACAAACAAGGCCTGGTACCAACGCATCAAGGCCAAGGTCATAATTACTTGATGAACCTATGGCTGAGAAAAATTGCTTGATTATAAAGAGATCATTTCCTTTTATTAAAAATGCACTTTTACATGTGTATTTTCAGGTATTGTATATTCTCTATAATGTGTTCTCTTGAAACATAATAATTTCTCTCAGTTAATTTTTTGTGATAGTTTTAAAACTTATAATCATGGTTAGTTTCATTGAATCTTTGGTCTTGTACCTATTGTGTCCTCTTCAATTATGTTATAGAAGACATCAAGGGAATTTTGTTCCCCCTAGTTTTGCTTCTTCCTAAGCACGATTTCCTTTATTTGGTAGATTAAGAAGACACTGCGTTCAACTACAACGAATATCTGGTGCACATACGTGATTAATATTGATAGAATTATGTGCTTTCTCTTCGTGCAAAGTCCCCTTCAAAATGAGTCTTTTGAGTCGAGATTCTCTAGATATGAACTTTCTCAGGGGCTAATTTTCGGGACCCAAAACTTAGGCTAGTGAATTGTTGAAAGGGATAGGCATGTGTTATGGCTGGTTTTGAGAGGGGAGACTGACATTGTTATTGAACATTATTCTTGAGGTTTATGATATTTCTCTCATTAAGTTTGTTGTGAAGTTAAAATGTTTGGCTATCACTGGCGAAATTAGAAACTTTTTTCTTATATTTTTCCAATCAAGTTATCCCCACATTCGAGTCGACATCAATTTGGTCACGATCCATTCCCGTTGATCAAACTAACAGCAAATTCTGACATGTTCGCTGAATTTCAATGGAATGTTGGGTTGGCATCCGATAATGAAAATGTTGTTGATTGGTATACCATCAGAAACATGGCAAATTAATATCAGCTGAATGTTGAGTAATTTGGTTGAAAGAAAAAATCTAGGAACTAAACTGGAATTTTGCTACAAAGTTTGACGACCATCAATAACTTGAACCTGTATGTTTTTTGGTTAGTGTTTTGTATTTTCTTATGGCATTAGCTATGTTGTAATCCAATCTTGTGATGATCCATAGGAATGCAGTTCTTCCTCTTTACGCAGAAAGAAAGAAAGAAAAATGTTCTTTAAATTCATGGTAGAACAGGTAATCAAGTTGAGTCATTTGGCAAACTTGTTACTGCACTCTTTGAGTATTTGGACTGAAACTACAAGATTTTCCATGCCTTTTTCTTATACAAAGCTGTATTGTGTTGTGTTACAAGCTACTCTAATACTGATATGTTGTATAGTTCCTTGTGTTGCAGTGTTATAACAATAGTAAAACTAACTCTACTTTTTAGTGAATTTAGAGTTGTGTTCAGTGTTCAGCTTACCAAGTATTTCTTGAAGAGATGCTAAGTATATCTCCTGATTGACTTCCAGTGAGCACGAACAGTCTGCCAATCAGACTGTTGTCCATCTTTCTCTGATGAAATATTGATCGACTTTGACATTCTTTGCTGTATTGACACTGTTGTCTATCTTTGCAATTCTTGCATGCTGTCTACATGGAGGAGTCTGTTAGGGGTGTAGTTTAGGCCTTCTGTAGCCTTATTATCCCAGTTGTGTTCACACTCTCGGAACTTTAAGCATCTGCTCAAACTACGATACTTTTGCCACTATTCAAATTCGAAAGAAACTCAATTTTTATGTCCCATTAAATTAGTGACTCTGATTGGATGTCTGAAATAGGCTGCACGTGACATTCTGCCTAGCATGTGTATATATCTAAACTTTGTTAGGTGAGATATGATTATCCTTTCTATTAGTACAAAGGCATGCAATAGAAGTTGTCTTTTAAGTTTGTAGAAGCATTGTGTGCTCACTTTCAACTGGGCAGCCCTAAGTCCAGTCCCGTGTTAGGTAGATTAATTAATCTTGCTTGATAAACTGATTAATTACCAGGAAGTTGGATTGAAAAGACTAACAAGCAAAAGGCACATGAAAATAGGGTTGAGATGGATGGGGAAAAGGAAGAAACTTAGGCTAATATGCAGCCATCAAGTTACCCAACTTCAATTTGGTATCATCCATTCTTGCCTAATGCTGGCTTGGTGTCTGGGGGTGAAAAATGTTGTTGATTAGTTATATATCATCAGACACGGCAAATTAATACAATCTGAAAGTTGGGTACTTTGGCTGAAACAAAAAATATAAGGACAAAATTGAATTGTTGCTGTAAGTTTAATGACCAGAAACAATTTGAACTTGTATGTTGTGTGGTAAGTTTTTTTTGGTGGGACTGGACTACAAATTTTTTTAAGTCGAGCTAATATGTTAAAAAAATAAGAATTAATAGCAGAAAATTCTCTAAAAACGTTTTCACTTGTGATATATACCTTACCTATTAAAAATCGCAGAAAATCATCATATTTGAAACATTTTGTGTGAAAAATCCCACTACCGTCAAATTTGCCGTTGAAAACAGTGAAAATGTCAAAATTAAAAAGTAATAATTGCAATTTTAGTATCCAAACCTTTTATTCTTTTACAAATTATATCTAATTTTTTTTTATGTACAACCCACGATCCTAAACATTTAAAACTTTATTTTCAATCCCACTAAATAGCAGAAAATCCCACAACTTGTAGCGTTTTGTACGAAAAATCCCCCCACTATCAAATTTACAGTTAAAAACAGTAAAAATGTCAAAATTAAAAAGTAATAATTGCAATTTTAGTATCTAAACTTTTTATTCTTTTACAAATTATATCCAATTTTTTTTTTATGTACTACCCACAATCCTAAACCTTTTAAAACTTTATTTCCCATCCCACTTCACTTCATTTTCTTTCTCAAAATTTTATTATTTTATTTAATCCCTTTCAAAACCCTAAAAAAATAAAGGAATATTTTTTGTCCCTACGTGCATTGTGTGTATGAATGTTAAGTATGAATTAAGTACTTGTTAGTAATTTGTGAGCTCTTAGGATTTTTGTTGTGTTACACATATTTGTTAGGATTTATTAATTGTTATAGTGTTTTTGTGTTGTGTTCACATTGGAATTCCTAGACATTTACTAGGAAGGGCATATTTACTTTTTGGGGTCTCATTATTCAAGAATTATGGACTTGGATGAGGAAAATACGTGTAACATAACAAAAACCCTAGGAACTCACGGATTATTAATAAGTACTCAATCCTTACTTAACATTCATACACGCAATGCACGTAGGGACAAAAAATATTCTTTTTTTTTTGTGTCAAGGAATTTGGGGTGAGGGATTTAGGAGGATTTTTGAAGGGGTTAAATAAAATAATAAAGTTTCAGGGAAGAAGATGAAGTGGGGTGGAGGTGGAAAATAAAGTTTTAAAGGTTTGAGATCATGGGTAGTAAATAAAAAAAATTTGGGTACAATTTATAATAGAATAAAAAGTTTAGATACTAAAATTGCAATTATTACTTTTTAATTTTGACATTTTTACTGTTTTTAACTGTAAATTTGATAGTGGGGGGATTTTTCGTACAAAACGCTACAAGTTGTGGGATTTTCTGCTATTTNAAAATTGCAATTATTACTTTTTAATTTTGGTATTTTTACTATTTTTAACAGCAAATTTGACTGTATGGGATTTTTTGCACAAAAAATTTCAAATAGGAGGGTTTTATGCGATTTTCAATAAATAGATGGTATATCGCAAACGAAAACGTTTCCGTTGAAAAAATATTACATATAAATTTTTAGTGGGCCAGCCAAATCCCACCTACATCCGCCAGTTCCTTATCTTGTGATGATTCAGATGAATGCAGTTCCTATCTAATACCCAAAAACAAATTTTTTTTTTTTTTTTAAAAGGAAAGCAAGAAAGAAATATGTTCTTTTAGTTCGTGGTAGAAAGAGTAACAAAGTTGCTCATCATTTGGTAACCTTGTTAATGCGCTCTGTTCGAGTATTTTGATGGAAAACCACTAGAAATTTCGTGTTTTTTTTTCTTATACAAGAGTTGTGGTCGTGTAACGAGCTTTCTGATATGGATAATAGTATAATTATAAATTTAGAGTTGATTAAACGAACACACTTTATTTCCAACTTAATTACTAAACTTGTCACATTTTAATTGTTTTGATGCCTTTCAACTTTTAGTGGGTGTTGTTGCATCTCTTATATTTTGGTAATTCTTATTTATTAGTGGTTTTATAAAAAGTTTCAGTTCAAATCAAAATGAACCCTCGAAATCATGTGGATTGGGTCAACCACTCCGGATGACTCAAAAAAAAAAACAAAACAAAACAAAAAAAGAGGATGTTTTGCATTTGACAAAATCAAAGGAGTGGTTCTCCTACTCTCTCAATTATTTAATGAGACAGAATAATTTAATAGGTTGACCTAATCAATTTTCCACTTATCCTTCGAAACAACACTAGCAATATTTCAATCAACATATTGAAGACTCCAATCAACTACGTGAATTTGATATTACCAAAATATATGAAATAGACATTTATTAGTGGGACTTCCAATCAAACTTTGATATTGTTGTTGAGGAGAAAATCTAAAGTCAATTACCACAACTTATCATTGTTGAGGAGAAAATCAATATTTAAAAATGTTGATTACATGATCGTCGCATATCCTAGTTTTATGTTTTGATTGTCACTTAGGAAAGGTTACTAGAAAGTTGATGACATGGTTGTCACATTTCCTGATTCTATGGCTTTGATTGTCCAATAATTTATAATTTACATTAGATGACAACATTCTATTTGGCATCATCATATTCATCCATTTTAAAAAATTGTTTTCTACATCACATATTAGGATTTTGACAACACGTGGTTGTCAACCATTGTTGTCAATCAATGTTGTACACTTAGATTTATTCATTTTAAATATTGATAAGGTTTTTCCTTGTGTACAGAATAGCCTTCACAGAAGGCTTACAAAAATCTCACATGGCGGTGGGCCCACCATGTGAATATTTTATTGGGAAAAAAACACCACCCTCTTGTTGTGGAGGTGTTAAGAATTGGGGTTCCATCTTAAAAGGTCAATTTTGTTAAGAGAAGTAGCCCAAGATCTTTATTAATTGGTCTGTGTCAACATCATTTACCGATGTGGGATATATATCCCTTAACAGGAGAAATGCACTGCTGGTGTGTATTATGCACATAAATTTACATATGGTAATGTTCATCTCACGCCCCCGCAATATGGTGACTCATTTGAGCAGACCAATCTTGAAATCCGTATGCTCACTTTTGGAGTCTTAATCGAATCGAATTGCTCGTTAGAGCTTAATGGGCTCTGATACCATGTTAGAAATTAAAATGATAGAAACTGGAAATTGAAAAAATAGAGCCTGCTGGAAATGGCAGGGAAGAAGATGAAATATTTCATTCAATCAACTTAAGAAATTACATTGCATACTAGTGTATTTATAGAGAAAAATAGCTAACAAACTATCTAACAAACTAACAGGAAGAAGGATCTAGAATAGGCTGCATGTGCTGGTAAACATGTGAGAAGAATTGCTGAATCGTGTACTGGAGAAGATGTTAAACATGTGATTTGATGATGAGCTGGAATATTCTGTAGAATGGCATGTGCTGAATATTTTAACACACCCCCTCAAGATGGACTATGGAGATCAACAATAGTCCATCTTGAAGGTTGAAGTGTGGGAGATGAAAAGAAGAAAGGAAAAATCTGTTTGTGTATTGAAAATACACAATTGCTGCCGGTTCTGTGCAGCAGTACTACTTCTTGTTGCCTTGAGCCGAGCCTTTCTACCCTTACCCGTGCACTTCTCCAAATGAGGAGCAAACCATCCAGCCATTATAGATCTGCCATAATTCATGCACTCAAGGATTTCATTCGCTACTGGAGGATGAGTTTGCCTAAATATATCAACAACATATTTGCCATTGGTTTCACCACTATGACTAGGATCAGATGCCCTTGCCCAGGCTTCTGCAGACAACCTTAATTCCTCTTCGTCTTCATCCAAGTTACGATCAAGTCCTAACCTCGCAATTCTGTGTGCCTCTAATGCAACATCAACAATAATAGAATCGAGAAAATCTTCAAAAAGATCAGATGATAGCTGTGAGTTAGAAGACATATTGTTCTCAGATGGTGTTGACATGAGTAAAATAACAAATTCAAAGCTTATTAGGTTATACACCCTCTGAGAGCTTTCAACTGGTAGAAAAATATCCTGGTGAGATGGAGTGGAGTATAGTTCAAGTTTCGAACAGAGAGAAAGATGAGAGAATTGCTCCATCAAGTTTATGACCAGCACGAACAAGTTCATACATGATAGCTCCTGCCAATCCATCAGCAACAACTACCAATTCCAAAACAAGGCTGGATCTAAAGCCAAAGTTATCTTCTGTTTTGGCATGGGTTAGAAACCATGGATTATCATCCATAAAAGGAGAAGAACATAGACAATGGAATCGGAATAAATTCCATGAAAAACTCTAGTACAAAGTTAGAGAGAATTGAAGAAAGGCCTCTGGTAATTGATCCAGGAGGCAGGAAAATCTGATAAATGATTTGGATCAATCATCAATGACGGAATAACTCATTGATGAGGAAGAATTGATCTGGTTTTGCAGATCGCCAGTGGGAACTTTTATCAAACACCTTGAAGGAAATTCGAGAATTAAAAAAATCTGATGAAGAGGAAGAACATCTGTTCACAGCTCTTGATAACTGCTAAAATTTGGAACCTTCACAAAGGTTCAATTGGGTGGACTGCTTTGATAAGGTGGGCAGGATTTGAGGACGACCAGCATCATCAGGTCTCCATGCCTGACCAGAACCCTTTCTGCAACCATTTCCTGATTTTCTCGCTTTGGCTTTGAGATATCAAGCCAAAAAACAGACTGGTTTGTTTCCTTTGATCGAGAATCTCACTGGGAATTTTCAGTCATTGATGGAGATGAATTTTCAGTAAGATTTGTTAGATTTCCCGCCTAAAATTACAGACGATTCCTCTGGGAAATCAATTCAGATATGTCATGCTTAGAGGCAATGAATACTGAATAGCAGAGGCTCAGCTAGAAGCAATGAACCTCGCTCTGATACCATATTAAGAATTGAGGTTCCATCTTAAAATGTCAACCTTATTAAGAGGAGTAACCCAATCCTTTATAAGTTGGTTTATGTTTACATCTTTATTCGATGTGGGATTCTATCCCTTAACATGCCCCTGCAAGATGGTGGCGCTTAAAAGGTCGACCTTGTTAAGAGGAGTAGCCAAAGATCTTTATTAATTAGTCTGTATCATCATCATTTATCGATGTGAGATATATATCCTTTAACAGAGGGGTTCTGTGAACCCTCCTTCGGTACACGTAGTCCCTCTCTATTGATAAGGCTTCCTGTCACATTCTTGAAATCCTACACAAATCATGTATTACTAGTGTGTTTAGTACCTTAAAAGTAAAGTTAGACACCTCTTGAATCGTGTTCTTGAATTAATTTTACTAGGATATGGATTTAACAACTTTCTTTTATTTTTGATTGGGAACTCTTATTTGAACATTGACTTAGCGAATTTACGTGTTATTTAAGTAATAACTTGATTGCTTGCGCCCATTAAGTGTCTTTTGTCCAAACCAATGAGGGAGAGGTTTAAGGGAGGAAAATGTAAAATATCTTCACGAGAATCTACTAGGTCAATTTTTAGAACATAAATTATCGAGTTAATCCCATTAGTCAAAAGAGTTGTTGCCACTGCTCCAACTTTTTCGTTCCTTTTTCTTTTGCATTTATCCTTTCTCATTTGCTTCATTCAAAAGCAGAAGCATGTTTGACATTTGTGTCAAAAAAAGAGAGGAAAGATTTGAATTGAATGGAATATTCTACCCTATTTTTCTTAATTTATCCTCAATTTTTTATCATTCTTAGTTTTTTTTTAAAAAAAACCTAAACATAATCATTTCATTAAGGTAAATCTCTACTAAGAACAATCGAAATAAAAGAACTGAGAACAAAACGACAAAGAGTCACAATTCACGTTATCTAACAAAGTGAAAATACCAAACAAAACGGACGCACTCAATGCAGGACTAACATCTCGATCGGCATCTTCCACATAAAGGAGCTCTGCATGGTGAGGAAATTTATAAATGAACCTAGTTTAGAGTGTGTTTGGTAGGAATTTTTGGAGGAAGAATTGATTTTTGAATAGTGATATGATGGGAAATGTGTGGTTGAAAAGGAAGAAAAAAGTATTGATGTGATGGAAAATATTATTTTATTGAAGAATGTGTGGTTGAAAATGAGAATTGATTGAGAATTGATTTTCAAAATCACCACCAAACAGGCTCTTAATTTTGACTTTTCTGAAAGTGCTAAATCACCACCAAACAGGCTCTTATACTTCATCGTATGTTTGAAAAGGTTAATTACATAGTACTTAGTGCTATTAAATGAAAAATAAATAAATTAAAACTTTATAGTAGCAAACAAATAATTAATACAAGTAATCATTAAAGAGATTGTACGGTGGTTGTCTTTTCAATATCAAAATCGGGCAAATCATGTGGTTTCCATGATCACTGGTTTGAAAAACTAAAAGATTCCCCTATTTAATTGTCTCATACGAGCTAGCATGGTACTTTAGTCCATCATGTACTAAGCCCTCGTTTGAGTCCCCATTAAATTAAATTTTATTACATTAATTTTTTTCTCTCTTCATTTCAACTACACATTCATCAAATAAAATAATATTACACAAAAATCTAAAACATTTCATCCACACATTCTCCCATTAATCACTATTCTAAAAATTTTCAACACCTAAAAATGAGGGCCAAACAGGGACTAATTATGAACGTGTTAGTAACATAGGTCTTCAAAATAACCTAGAAAATCAACAACGCCCATCAAATACGAATTGCAATAACTACAATGGTGATAACAAGTATGACTACGTCTATATCATTTGATATTTAAACCACTTGATGATTTTAGAGTCGTGCTTAAGAAACGAGACATATAGCGACCACAAGTATGACTACGACTATGTAATATGAGATTTAGCTTCTTCTTTTTTTAATTTATTAATTATGAGTTGAAGGTCACGTGCTACTTGTCTTCCTTCTTATATTTGTATTTTTATTTCAATTTTATTAAGAACTATGTTGATCTCGTTTTTCGCATCTTTGACGTGGACAAAAGATATCGGGCTCACTTTCGCTCTCTCCAATTAATTCCAATACGTATGAAATGATTGTCATTCGATAATAAAACAAGGTTTCGACGTGGGAGAATGTTTATAACACGAGATAAAAATGTTCGGGTAGAAACAAAATATATAAGATAAATTATACCATAATAAGACCAACTAAGAGACAAACTCAAAATCAAGATCACACCTCAAATACTTTAACCAAAGATTAATCCAAAAAGAAGAGAATATATGGCTTGCAATCAATATTTTTGCATTATCCTCAAATGATACAAGTGGATGATATTTATAGTGTTACATGTAAGATAGTAACCATTGGATGGGGAGTACGTGGCTTCATCTCCTATATCGAAGTATCACATCCACATTAAATGTCCTTAAAAAGGAGGCGGCCACCCTATAACCTATGCAGTCACCCTATAACTTATGCTGATAAAATTAACCTTCACACTCATTACAAAATTCAAATCAATCATTCTAAAAGAATTTCATAAATTCAAGATCTTCAAACGCGAATCATCACCAGCCTTAGCTGAGCATCGATCTACTTCGTTGAACCTCGCCACTTTGGTAAAGAAGTTTCGTTTGGACCTCGAATTTGTCTTTAGCAGCGGGGCTTCAGAAGTGATTAACCTCATGAAGTGCTTTGGTAAGAGTGGGCTTCGGTAGGTAATTAACCTTTCCAAACATACCATGAAGTATAAACTAGGTTCATTTATAAATTTCTTCACCATGCAGAGCTCCTTTCTGTAGAAGATGTCGATCGAGATGTTAGTCCTACATTGAGTGGCACATTGCTGCCACTAGGGGTGAACACGGTTCGATTTGGACGGTTTGTGTTATATTTTCAACTCAAACCATTTCATGCGGTTTGGAAAAATTCCAAACCAAACCAAACCATTTTATTTTTCAAACCAAACCATAATATGCGGGTTGATTCGGTTTTAATCCACATTTTACCTATCGACAT
>CAIGRT010100517.1:14332-31792 GCA_903798405.1 Fraxinus platypoda | reverse complement strand
GTCCATTATGGACACCTTGATGTATCACTTGATGTACCACTATCATTTTCCTTTCTTATTTGTTCAAAATTTAACTGGAAGAGAAAAAAAAAAATAAAAAAAATCAATTGGTCGACGTCGACCTCGACTTACTAGTACGTTGGTTCCCATGTTTCGAAAAGAAACACATTAGTTCTCGACATTTAATTATATTTACACAATCAATCCTCAATGACGAAAACAACATTCCTTCTTAGTTTTGAGTTTCAGAACCATTATGTCTTGGTTCTTCTTCACATTCTTTCTCGGCAATCCAAGAATTTACCTATGATTTTTTTAATTTATATTTCGATATAGAAATATCTCATTTCTCAATAACAGGTTCTCACATCCGGCCCAGGCAAAGATCGGCAATCGTAGACTTCAAAAGTCGTCCGGAAAAAAAGAAGTCGTGGAGATGGAAGACCCATCGGTGCGTGAGGCTGACTACAATAGACCGAGAAATTAGAATTCATGTTTTTCTATTTCAATTTTCGATCATCGGAATGTATCTCTATTGGCTAATCTAATTTCATATCTATCTAGTGTCTAACCCTATACTTTAGGTCATCGAGTATTTACGATTATGAGACGAATTTGTTTTAAGAATATTGTGTATTGTATAGGCCTCAATTTGCTAAAATGTTCTTCCGTTTAGTGATTTATAATTTTTTTTCCGTCGTAGTTAATTTCTTGTTTTTTTCTTTTTTTAATTATCATTCTTCATTTTGTCTGCCGACAAATTGATTCCTTTTATCAACAAACTACATAGTCAAATCAAATTTTGAATACTATAATTTCCCAAAAAAAAGGTCACATTATCGTACTTCAATTATGGTTTTATTTCTTTGATTTATTCACACATATGTCAACCGATATACATTGAAGTCTAATGTTATTAGGTAGAGTAATGAGATATAGCAGCCATTTATGTTTGATTACCTCTTCAAAGTTGACAAAATTAGATATTAACCGTTGAACATTATCAAGATTTGAAAGAGAGATTACATTGTTAATATTATCTTTAGGTTTTGTTTAAATTAAATATCTCTATCTATTTTTTTTATTTATTGTGACTCAACCAAGTGTTGAAGAACTGATTTTGAAACTTAGATTATAAGGATCATAATTTACAGTCGTACTGAGAAGGGTCGTGAATAGAAAAGGAATAAAGAAAGAAAGAAATAAGAAGAGAATTCGTAGTATTTGTAGACGTGAAAAGAGAATATATTACTATTATCTTCGATTTTCTTTTATATTAAATATTTTTTTTTTTCATTTATGTGCTACAATGAACAACAAAGAAGTAAAGAAGAAATGTCGACTCACAATTTGTAGTATTTGATGTTAATAAGATGTTAATGTACATATATGTTTGAAATTAAAAGATATATAATTACTACTATCTTTAGTTTTTCTTTAAATTAAATAACTTTATCAATTTATTATTTATGGAGACTAATGTAAAGAAAGAAAGATAAGAAAATTCTACATGGAATTTGTAGTTTTTGTCTATGATCATCTACATTTAATTTTGTATGTTGAAGGTAAGATTTTACGTCTTCCAAGTTTTTTTTAAACAACCATCGATGGAGATGAAAATAGGAGATACGACTACTATCTGTTAAGATTTGAAGTTCAATCTTAAAAGATCAACCTTAGTAAGAGGAGTAATCCAAACCCTTTATAAATTGATCTATGTTTTCATCTTTATTCGATGTGAGATTCTATCTCTTAAAATGCCCCGCATGATGGTGACTCGTTTGAGCATACTAATCTTGAAATCTGTGTGTGCATTTTTTGTATCTTAATCGGAGTTTAATGGGCTCTGATACCATATTAAGATTTGAGGTTCCATCTTAAAATGTCAACCTTATTAAGAGGAGTAATTCAAACCCTTTATAAATTGGTCTATGTTTTCATCGTTATTCGATGTGAGATTATATCTATTAATACTGTCTTGGTAAATTTCTTCCCCCTTTTGTGGAAAAATAACTTTTATTCATAATCAAACATCCACCTATGCATCTTTAAAGTTTTATTGTGTGTTAATAGGCAAATTTAATACATTTGATGTTCTATTGTAATTGGTTTATGATAAAAGTCTTCGTTAAAGTACTCGTCATCGATGAAATAATTTTTATCAGAAAAAGAAGTAATTATAAAAATCAAAGATGAGTTGAATAAACACGCTAAACTTGACTAGGGGTGGTTGGGAAATTGGACTACCATACTAATTGATGAAAACTGTATCGATTCTAACTGTAGAGATGTAGCTTTTTTCTAGTTTCTAGATGTCTACTGTCTAGTAGTGACTTGGATAGTTTCTTATTCTATTTTCTAACAATACATTTGTCAAAAGAGTAATTGAATTCGATTGTACGTTTTAAGTTGAGAAACTTCTTAGCAAACTAAAAGTATTTTTTGAAGTGTTTATAAATAGTTAAATGAATGATTAATATATGAATATCGATTTTTATCAAAATATACTAAAAATCTGATTTTAATCCTCGTTAAACGGGAGCTCACTAAATATATGGATAAAAAGTAAATTAAATAGTCTCAATAATAATGTTTGTTGATGTCATCTCAATTTTTATTTAGAAAAAAAAAAACAGAAAAAGTTATTTTACACACATAAATGACTATGTTATGGAGAGGTGTGGATATCGACCAACAATCCAAACTAGTGTGTAACATTAATAGAATGTATATTTAGTCCATGTTTGATTTGACTAAAAATAAAATTTTTAGTAGATTTTGATGAAAGTTTATGAAATGTGTAGTTAAAAAATTGATAAAAATTATAGGTCTAATCGGGGACCGATTTAGCCCCTGTTTGGTACGGATTAAAATCTGATTTTAATCCAAGTCAAAATTAAATAATCAATATTAACCACATTTTTCATGATTCCATATCTTTTCAACCACACATTTCAAAAACTTCAATCAAAATCTACTAAAAATCTAATTTTAATCACCACCAAACACCATCTTAGTGTGGTGGCAATGGGGCCATCTGCTCCAACATTAAATTTCAAATTTTGCTAAAAAAAATTTCAGAAAAATCCTTAATAGTTTTTAAATTTTACCCCCACAACAAATTGTGGTGGAGACAAAGATAAGGTCCCATAAAATATACGGTTGGAAATGAATTTCAAGAAAAAAAGCGTGTTTAAAAAAATTGAGACGATTTTTTAATATTTCTTTGGAGTAGTTAGTTAGGAGTGAATTCATAGTGTGAAACATGAAAATGTTTATAAAGTAACGTACGCGTCAAGTACATGAAATCTTTCTAGTAGTATAGCCAGGAAGCAACATAGGAACTCGTCCAATTCACACACCAACTCGCCTAACTCAGGGTTACTTACGTGACAAGTAAATGAGCAATACTGCTTTTTTCAACGCGGGCTCCGAGTCGCACTCGTCACCAACCTTACAAGAACGCAAGAAATATTCTAGAAAGATGGAATTTTTATTGTGTTTGACACGCTTGGCTCGCCACGCACGACTCGTCTACTCAGTAATTCGTTTCCTTACGTCATTGGTGACGGATACACGCTATCTATGTGATCCTTTTTCCAGCGAGAAATTAGTACATTTCGTCGTTGCGAAAGGTCAACTAAATAAAGTCAAAGTGTGCAACTACTAAAGCACATCTTCTCACCTGTAAACAATTACCTATATATACATATATCACCTTTCAGGCTATTTCTCATTACATTCTTATACATAAATCCTATACATAGATTATACATTCAAGAATTCATGGCGTTCGATTTACAAATGACGATGAAGAGGAGTAGAGACGAAGAAGCTAATCAGAACATGAAAAGCATGGCGATTTCCTTGATGCTACTCTCTAATGGAGGCAGCGGTGCATTTGATTCAACCGTTGACAGCTCTGCTGCTCGTGTTTTCGAGTGCAAGACATGTAACAGGCAGTTTCCATCGTTCCAGGCGCTGGGTGGCCACCGGGCCAGCCACAAGAAGCCGAGATTAATGGGAGAACAACATTCCGGCGAGTTACGGACATCTCCGGCGAAGCCCAAAACGCATGAGTGCCCAGTTTGTGGGATGGAATTCGCCATTGGACAGGCTCTTGGAGGGCACATGAGGCGACACAGAACGGCGGCCGTCAATGAAAACAACCAACAGCCGCCGCTGCCGACTTTGTCGTTGTCTCCGCCGCATCCTCATCCTCATCCTATTGTGAAAAGATCAACTAGCAGGAGAGTTTTGTGTTTGGATTTGAATTTGACTCCGTCGGAGAATAAATTTCTTCTGTTTGGCAAAATGGTTCCTGCTGTTCATTGTCTTTTCTGATTTTGAATCATGCACGATATATATGTGTATATATGTATCCAATCTTGATCCTCGGCCATTTGTTCTTCCTTTTTTGGCAGAATTTTGTTATTAGTTGATTATTTGTGGATTTATTCATTCGTTTTATAATTAATAAGAACTGGTTTTTTCCATATGTTTTCCATTAATAATATTGTAAATTAATAATTGTTTTTATAGTTGAGAAGATGATTTAAGGGCTATGTTTCATATATTGGACCCAATGGATAAAGTTCGTTCATGTACTCTTTTTCTATTCCTTTACCGACATATAGCCATACCCTCTGTTTGGTGTAAATTATATTCTTAGTAGATTTTGAAAAAAGTTGATGAAATATGTAGTTGAAAAGTTGTGGATCACATGAAATGTTTGGTTAAAATTAATTTTGTACATCTCTACTTCTTTCTTCTTGATCCTCTAGCGATACATATGCAATAAAAGATAGAGAGTTTTCGAGTCTCCCTTTAACACTAAGTTAATATGGAAAGAGAGGAAAAGGAAAAAATGGGGTTAGAGTCACTTTAGTTTCTTCTCTTATACATGCCATCTTATTTCGAGCTCCAACAGACGATACCAAATTGTTATAATAAAAATTGCTCCTCTATATGCACTTCTTGTTTCTTGCTCCTTCTATGATACCTATAACAAAAGGCATGGGAGTTTCGTCGTGATTGTAATTTGATGCATGAATTGAGAAAGAAACTCTGGGAACAATAGAACCCTTTCAATCAGCTCGGCTAGCCATCTCTAAATAATCTTATCGATTGTTAGTCACTTTGAGTAGAGTAGTACTTATTTTACATGATTTCTTGTGTAACATACACTCACAAGGTTAGAAAATACATTTTCAACGAGAAAAGTGTAAATTATTTGATTTAGATGCAAGGCAACGGCGGAAAATTGTTGAAGTAACCAACTAAAGAAATAGAACCTAGTCTAACGTCTTCTCATTAGCTACACCTAATTTTACTTCCCACAATTAAAAATAAAATAAAAAAATTCATGGCAATTTTGTTCTTCACTTCTCTTCCAAAAATTTACATACCATTCTGCAGTTTGCTTGCCCCACAAGTCCTCCAGATCAACACTTCCATTTTCTAATATGACCAAAAGAATTTTTTTAATTATATAAGTTACGCCTCAAATAATGAGTCTCTAGGTCAAACCAAGACCTGCATTCCGCATCACCCGCCACGTCACACAGCATAGTCGAGGCTCCAATGTGCCGAGGTGAATACCATACACATACAGGCTGAGGCACAGAAGCGATTTGGGTCGGCACAAGCAACGATAAAGTGATACGGCTGGGAGAAATGCCTGCTAATAGGAGTCACAACACCTCGGCAAAATACGTTAGGAGATCTTTTGTACAGAGACGTGTCCAAGATAAAATCTCTTGATGATTGATGGGACGTTTATGCAATGGCGCCAAAGTGTCAAGTCGAATTTATTTTGTCAGGAAGCATTAAATATTCACCCACCTATGGAGTGACTGGTTGACATCTAGGAAGAGACGCTTAGATCGGCAGATGAGGCCACGTGCCTCACATCTAACGGCCCTTTCTTCACCTCTTCCTCTACAAATACCTATGTTTTGTGCTTTTTTGAAGGTAATGCAACTCCAACCATATATCTTATATTATTTCCTCCCCATACTATAGTGATATCCATATTTCGATGATTCCCGCTACCGGAATTCTCAATCTTCGTTATCGCTTTACTGACTTGATCGTCGGAATGCTCGCGACCACTTCCACAACCATCGACAATGGCCACGAGTGGCTAACTGTGTATTACGAGTGTGTAGGGAAGAGCCTACGTGGAGCTGCTTTCGGTTGGCCACTTGTTGGGTCCATTTTCCAAGGTCAACAATATCTTTCACTCCGCTCGAAGAAAGATTTCCAGTAAGCGTTGAAAGTTAATGTTATTTAGAAAATGAAAAAAATTGATGCAATACAAGAATTATTTCGATCATAATGTTGTATGCCCCTGTTTAGTGGCCTTTTTTTTTTAAAAAAGAAAACATTATTTTGGATAGTGATTTTTTAAAGAATATATAGTCAAAGAAAAAATTTGAGTTTAGGTATAGAATATTTTATTGTGTGAATATGTGATTTAAAATGAGTATGTAAAAAGAATTTTGAAAAAATGAAAAACAAACGGCGGCTATTATATATAGGATTAAACTATATGTACTACATATTGTACTACATGGTTTACTACATGNCGGCTATTATATATAGGATTAAACTATATGTACTACATATTGTACTACATGGTTTACTACATGGCCAAGTGGCGTCCATGTATTGGAGCCTCGGGTGTGGGAGGCCCCACACCCGAGGCTCCAATACATGGACGCCACTTGGCTGTGTAGTTTACCATGTAGTACCCTATGTAGTACATATAGCATTGTCCTTATATATAAGTTCAGAGCTGGCCTGGACTTAGCATAGGCTGCTCTCTAAGGTCCAGACATGTGAGGGCCCCTAATAGAATAAGGCTTTATTCAATGACTATTATATATAAGTTCACCCCACACCTGAGGCTCCAATACATGGTCGCCACTTGGCCATGTAATTTACCATGTAGTACCCTCATGTAGTACATGTAGCATTGTCCTTATTTATAAGTTCAGAGCTGGCCTGGACTTAGCATAGGCTGCTCTCTAAGGTCCAGACATGTGAGGGCCCCTAACAGAATAAGGCTTTATTCAATGACTATTATATATAAGTTCAGAGCTGGCCTGGACTTAGCATAGGCATAGGCTGCTCTCTAAGGCTCCAGCAGAGTGAGGGCCCCTAATAGAATAAGACTTTATTCAGAGTCTGTTTGGTACAACTTTTCATAAATTTTAGAGCCTGTTTGGTAAAGATTCTCATTTTCTACAGTAAATCAATTCTCATTTTCAACCACACATTCTTCAATAAAATAATATTTTCCATCACATCAATACTTTTTTCTTCTTTTTCAACCACGCATTTCCCATCATATCACTATTCAAAAATCAATTCTTCCCCCAAAAATCCCTACCAAACACACTCTCAAACACAATCATGCTATGCTACAGCACACTAACAATAGGGGACATTTTTTATTCATACAAGTCTCACGCACATGTGAGTGTAAGTTAACATGTCAAATATTTTCTGTCAAAAGAGCTTTATTCAACATTAATTGTCAAAGTAATTTTTTAAGACTCATAAAATATGCAATTTCTTCTCGTCCCACGAAAATAGACTTACTTTCATTTTCACGGATTAATAGTTAAAAATAACATTTTTTTTAATATACCCTTATATTATATAATGATTAAAATATATATAATGAATATTTGTTAATAACAAAGGACATTAAATAATGACATAATGGAAAATTAAATATATGTACAAAATCTTTTTTCAATCAAAACACAATTAGTGTTGTCTATCAAAAGTTACAAATTAGCACACCCCCAACTACTATTAATGCAACTTTGAATATTTTTATTTATTAAAATATTTTATTTTTTAATCATTACATGTAATTTTTTTTTTTTTTTTTTTTGAACTTTGGTATAAGACCTCCAAAATCTCATAGCCATAAATACAAGGGTTGTATTATTATGAAGTTTGTCTACTGCTTTTCAAGAACAATAAAACAATGTATTGCTTTAAAAATAAATAAATAAATTGTGAATTCTTTTTTTCGATTTCTTGATCACTCAAGTACAGTAAACCAGAAACTAACAGGAAGAAAAATAACTTATCAGGTAAATGATCATGGGTTTTGTCATAAACTGTCAAGTTAATAAAATATGCAAAACCAAAAGGGCAATCATAAAGGAAGCTGCATTGAGGAACAAGTTTACAACATTTCTTGTGATCGTCTTACACGACGACTCACTTTTTTCTTGAATTCATCCCTTTGTTCTCTCCATTCTTTCTGCATAATTAAGGAGAAAGAAGAATCAGAAATCAACTTAGGAAACCTGAAAAGGAGAAAAACTCAGAGAAAAAAAAAGGGAGTGGGGGTGGGGAAGCTCCCGAAGACGGGTACAATTTGACTTTTATTCATGTTTGGTGTACGACTAGACATTATGATAAACAATATACTTTGGCTGATTTTTCTTCCTTTCATAATGTCAAATACTACTTAATTCTCCGTACCAAAAACTCCATTAAGGACTTCGGTTGTTTAAGAGAAACTAAAATGAGATGCACTTGGTTCAAGTCAAAATAGGACCCAAAATGCATCAAAGGTGGCAATGAGTGCTATTACGAATTAAGAGAATTTGATACTTAGCCGTGTTTGGCTCATGTTTATAAACACTCAAATCATTTTTTTCCATACCTATAAAGCGACCCATAGTACGGTCCACTTATCCAAATCTCATTTCTATCTATTTATTATAAAAAAAAAATTATAATAGTATAAACACTTCCCAGACATACTTTAATATATCCAAAGCAATTAAATTAACAACGATACAAGGATCCATTTGTTTGGTGGAATCCGAGAAGACAGAGAAAATTATAGATACTTTTCTAATAAGCCCCTGTTTGACAAAAAAATTTTTTTTGGAAAGAATGAGTTTTTTGAATAGTAAATTCTGGGAGAATGTGTGGTTAAAAAAAAAGAAAAAGTTTTGAGATTATATGAAGAATATTTTATTGTGAGAATGCGATTGAAATTGAGTACGAGAAAAACGAGTTTTGAAAGAATGATTACCAAAAATGAGCTAAATTAAATAATCTCTGTTAAGATTCCCGTCACGATATTGGCCTGATGATAACTAAAAGAAACAATAGAACTTGTCATGTCCAGCAGATCTTATCTACAGCTTCAGAATGCGTATCAGAAAATTCGATTGCTCAGCCGTCAGCCAACAACCCCCAGAAAAATGGCAACATAAAAATGTGTTTTAGTAAACACACAGCAAAATAGCAACTAAAAGACAAAAGAAAAGAAAAAATGGATAAAGTTCCTAAGAGGAACAAGCACATCATGATAAAGTGCCAACTAAATTGAGTGATCAAAATAATCAGAGGTATCAGATGCATCGACACTTACCGCAGCTTCCACATTTGCAGGAGACTCGTCATTAGGGCTTGAAAGCATCGAAATGATGCTTTCCACCTGAAAATTTAAATTCTCTGGACTAACTTCTTCAAGGGGGGAAGGGGATGTGGAGAAAAAATGTATGGCACCGTGGTTTATTGAAAGAATACAATGCCGATATATTATAGACCAACTTTCAAAGCTACAGTTTTGTATCAAAAAGCATCACAATTAACCCATGACAGGATAATTCAAGAATTCCACAGGCTGCAATCTAAAAGAGAGAGTTCAAAGCAACACCAAAATTGCAAGTCATTGTAAACTCTGAGTTCTGAGCATCAAGAAAAATCCAGTATGTATATAGTTATATGCCTTTCAAGCACAAATTTATATTTATCTTTAGATTAACAGCATGATTAAGTAGAATAAAGGCTGCACACACGACTTTGTATTACCATGATCCTAAGAACCAAATCAGACCTGTTGATCTTATTTGGCCATGTAACAATTGTCCAACTACAACAATGCCTTAATTCTAATAAATTTGGGTTGGCCACATAAATTCTTTTTCCCCACTCAGTTTGATGATCCATAGTTACATCTACTCAGACACATGTAAAAGACATCCATTGAAATCAAACCTTCACAACCACATCAGACCACATTGATTTCAGCCTACCTCTCACTTTTCTAACACATTCTAGTGCAGTCACATTACTCTGAAAATAGAACTTCGTGTCTAAAGACATGCTCTCTCAACCTTAAGTCATCATTTCCTTAATTTATCCTCAATCATTGTCACCTCCTGATGTTAGTATATATTTTATATTCTCATTTGTTATCGGACCACACATGCAATCTAACATCTTCCTTTCCGCTTATGGACACTTTGTCCTTTTACAGCCTGACTCTAAATACTGTATAACATAGTTGGTCTAATAAGAATTGCGTATAACTTGCCTTCTTTCCTTATAGTATTTCTCATTGCATAGAATTCCAATTAACACTTTCTTCATTTCATCCAACCAGATCTAATCATAAACGTTAGATCATACTCAAGTCTGCATTGTTAATAATCGAATCTAAATACCTAAAACAGTCAATCTTCGGGACCTAAATACCACTCACTATACTGCATCATTTTTTCAGAACTCATGCCCAACAGTAATTATCTCAGAAGTAAAAAATACAGGAGTTTTTCCACAGAATCGGTGACACAATTTGGCCAATTTTTTTTTTTAAAAAATAGCAATATTCTAACAGTTCCTCCTATGTTCCTCTCTTGAAGGTCGATAAAGACCATCGGCAAATAATTATGCAGCCACTTCTGATACTTTCAAGCTTTCCTTGACTATTTTTTCCCTCTTGCTCTCAGTTTCCATATCTGTTTTCATTCCATTCTACTTGTATCTCCAAGAATCTCTCACATGCATCTATAGAGCACTCTTCAATGTTTAAAGTGTTCAAACCATTGGGATGCCATATCTCAGAGGTAAATCTCACTGCTGGAGGACTCTTTGGTTAATTTTGGGGGAAGCTCATTATAGCGTTGAAAAAACCCCCCTTCGATGCTTAAAAAAATATGCAATAATGATCAGAACGAAGCATGTAATATCACTCGAAACATTAAGCCATTGTAAAAATACATGTAAGCATAACCCAAATTCCATCCCCAATTTCAATATATCCAAATCAAAACAAAGGCCAATTATGCCGGCAAATATGAAACAAGATGGCATAGTTCTTTAAGTTTTATTTTGCCAACTTGCCTACTCTTTTCTTTCATATTAATTGTCTCAAATTCTTTGTTTGTATTTCCATCCAATTAGGTGATAATAACTCTCCCACACATAGAGACACGCACTCGGAGACGCATGCACTCTCATGGATATATCTAAAATTGTATTGACTTTAGAATTTACTCCTGTAATGCCCTGAAATTTGTCGCATATGAGACGGTTTATGGTCTGACATTTGACAATTAAGTTAAATTAAACTTAAGCGCGACATGTCTAGTCAAGGTCCAAGCTTAGTGAGCCCAACCTACTGATAGACTCCAGCCAAGCTCTGCAATGACATAGAAGAATTGAGAAGCAGTTAATAGTAACAAACTGTCAGGCCTCTTGAAAGTCTTGGAATTGTCATTCAATTTCTGTTGTTCAGTTCTTCATTCCATAAACAATTGTTTTATAATCTGCAAAAGCAATTTCTAAACTCATATAAATAGTCGTGTCTCGTGTACACAAAANAAAAAAAAAAAAAAAAAAAAAAAAAAGGGAATACGGGCATTGATAAACTGACAATTTGTCTGTTAAGATTATACTCCTGGCATACAGAGATTATACTCATTTTATGAATAGGTCTATATTTTTGTACATATGTTTGAATTTTGACGGCGATACGTGTACTACTGCAGCCTAATGGCATGTCTTTGCCAAGCAATCCACGTGCATCCTTGAAGAATAAACCTCTGCTTCTCTAATTACTGAAAATAGAACAAAGTGCATTCTCTGGGCATGAAGGATCAAATAAGCTGGGTTGAACTTTATGAGTTGCTCTTTTTTGCTCCATTTGCAGAGGACTTAAATGTCCAGAACCTTGAAAGAATCAGCCACCACTTTTAGTATCTTCCTGCACAAAATACATTATTTTGTAGAGTTAATTCCATGTTTCCATAAAGATATATGAACAGAAGATAGCTCTGAGTGTAGTTCGTGAATCAAAGTTGATTTTATTTTTTTAATTTGTAGATTCTATTCAAGGATCTTAGAGCCCACTTGGCTAATCTTATTACTTCCAAGTAACTTTTGTTGTCAAACATATCTGAAGCTTTTAGAAAACATTTCTTCTTTTTCTTTTGTGATTTTCAGTAATTATGGAAACAGCAAAAAATGCTCTTGCCGTCCAAAAAAATAAATGAAAATTGTTCACTATTTTTGAGCTTATCCAGTCATGTTTTTCAACTTATGCTTATAAACTATCAATCCTAACAAAATAATTTCACTTGCATTGGGTTCACTCCAAGTCCTGAGTTTAGTTCAGCTGCAGTTCACTTTTGGAGTCCATTTGATTGGATTTTGGCATGAACTTTAGCGTGTACCTAATTGCTGAGCTTAAGAGAACCAAAACTCCGGAACTGTAACCACAAGCAGGATTCCAAAGTGATCGACAAATATCTAGCCAAAACCTTAGTTGTGAATGAAACTGAAAGAGAGCTTTAATAAAGCAAAGCAGTAAATCAAATTTGGATCAGAAGTCAAAACTTTGAACTATCATTCCAGTATCTAAGTGATAGAATAAGTCATTTAGGGATCATACTTCTGCAATTATTGAACAAAATCCTTCTTTTAAATACATTATTAACGCGTTAAGTTATCCAAATAAAAAATTCCGTTCAGACGTATCATTTAGAAGTGATTGAAAGTGGCATAATCTAAAATAGTTTGAAACTTTGTGATGGAATCAGTATCATACCATTCCCAATTGCTATTGTTGCGAAAGCTGCTCGAGAAAAATTTGGAGATGTAAGTATGTATTCAAAGGTGCAATAGGTTCTACCATCAATTGTTCTCTGCATTTAAAATATTGAGCTGGATGAACTTTATATAGATAATAATGATAAAATATCTATATGATAGCACAACCTGACAAGGATTATGCCATAACATCTATTCAGAAGAGCTATAATAAACAGATCAAAATGCAATAACAAGCAAAGCACAGCAGTACAACAATTCTATAGTGGTTCACCCTCAATGAGTTATGTCCTCTTGCCACTACATGCTTTCACTATAACGAAAAAGAAGAATACAAGATTTTCCTGCACCTCTCTAACCCAAAAAAGGGGGCCTTAAAGAAACCCTTTATATCGTAGGAACATTATGCGGACCTAATAACATTTAGCCCCTGTTTGCCTATTATTTTCACACTCTTTTTTTTACATACTTATTTTCAACCACACATTCACATAATAAAATATTTTGCTCGTAAACTCAAAACTTTTTCCTACTTTTTAATCACACATTCTCCAAAAAATCATTATTTAAAACTCTATTTTTCCCAAAAAATGGTTGTCAAACAGGGGCTTAATACTCCTATAATAAAAAGTTTACCACATGGTCTACTATAACCTATAATAGAAATATTAGGTTGATCTGGTAGAGGAGAAAGTGTATAATTATGATTACGCTTCATACGGTCCATCTCAACCTAGAATGGAGATTAACTTGAAAATAGAGAAGAACAATTTTGGAGCCTTATGTAACTAAATTACTCATGAATTTTCTTGAAAGTGTAACAGAAGTAAAAAAACTAAAAGAGTGATCTATCTGATAGTTGAGCGTGGAGAGGCAACATACCTCTTGCATATCCACTATATTGTCTACCTGAGTTGGTGCCGAGAAAACATTTCTTACAAGATTTAAGACAACCTTCAAGCAAAGAAATCTTATTAGGTAACCCTTAAAACAATCTTCAAAACACGCACACATACACGTAAGATCTGAAAATGATAGGATTTACCTCTTCCATTGGACCCAAATCATGGATATCTGTTTTATCTGTTGGTATAAAACTCAATCTAACATTTTGCAGTTGGAGATATCTGTCTTTAAATGCAGAATCATGACCTCTGAAGTCAAATTCCTGAACGAATAATCAGACTAAGAATATTAGAAAAGCTTATCATATCCCAACTCAGTTGTCATTAGAACTTACTCTCCAATCTGAGGGATAATAGTATGAATAGCCATCTATTTTGTCAACAAAGGCTTCATAGTTCTCTGGTATTCCTGCGAATGTAAAGTTGAGTAAAATGAAACAGAAGAGTAAGAAATGGATAGCATTAAATCCATCACCGGTATTGGTCTCTTCGTGAACATAAAAGCAAAGAAAAAAACCCATTTGACGATGTTCGAAGGTATTTAAGGATAAAATATGCAAAAACAATGGATACATTCAATTTCTTGTTTGACAGAATATGAGTTCAGCAATTTTCCAGGAACATCAGCCATGAACATTATTTAACTGTGAAGTAAAGATAAATAAAACACATATCGAAAGGAATAAGAAAATTGTACTGTCTTCCGATCTGTAAATGTCAAAGAAAATGACTCTATCTGCAGTGTTATAAATGAAAAGCACAAAATAGCTCCAAAATAGATATTGGTCATGTAATTGCCTACGCCTCAATAAAAAAAGTGAGAAATTGCTACCAACCGTGATACCTTCTGCCAAAAGCGGACGTGCTGGGAACAAATTCAACGACAGGGCTCCTATTCCAATCGCAATTGTCCTCCTTTTACATTTTCCTGAAACATTTAAACTAGCTGTTATAAAGAAAATTAGAGAGAGAGAGAGAGAGTAAACACACAGAATTTACAAGTTTCGGCAATTAAGCCTACGACCATGGACGGAGAAAAGAATAACTTCACTAAACAAAATGGAAACATCCCAAAGAGTACTCAACAATCAATTCCAAATCCCCTACAAAATATATAGTAGGAGATAATACAAAAGTGTATATTAAAACTGAAATTTCCTACAAATAATGTAAATAGTGAGACTACCAAAATTTAAAGTCTCATCAAATGAATTATGGTTCATGACTATCTCAGAAACTGGGGCTGAACCAAATTACAAAGGAGCTAGGAGATCAAAGAGGATTGGATAGTTCCTGTTTGGATGGGAGAAAAGCAACTCCTATAACATGTATAGGATAAATAAATCCAATTCTAATCTACGTGGACAAACAAAGCCACTCATATTCCTGTTTCCTTGTTGCATCAGAATGTCTTCGAAGCCACAAAACAACGCATGATTATATGTTCATACATGAATGTAATTAGTCAATCATAGTCGGATGCGTGTACAATTTCGTACAAATGGGTGATAACTAGACGTGAACCCAAGTTCTTAGAAAATGTTACACGGATGTCATTTAAATCTTGTCTTCAACAATCCACACCTAGGTAAATGTATGACAGATGCATCACTTTACAGGCCATCGACAATTTCTTTATTTTTCTTCTCAGTCACTAATAATGTTGCAAATACAAAATCAACATTAAAAAAACACCCTTTCTAAAACTGTTAGCAAGATAATTACGAGAATTTGATGGAAAATGTTATGAATTTTTTGCAGAGGAACTACTAATTTGCTTTTAACCCATCTCCCCAGGAGAACAAACTATGGGTATAATCAGAATAAAAATGAAAGGGAATTTTTACCTTCTGCTTCGTCAGAAGACGTATTGCTTGAGCACGCAATAATACGCCGTGAAGACAATGCGGTGCTTGTTGAATCACGCACGTATATCTGAAGAAAAGATTAAATCGCTGGAATTATAAACGCAGAATAAAGAGAAACGTGGCATTCATTATTAATTGAAGTAAAATACACAGACCCTGTTCGTTAAGGCGGTTGAGGCGAAGCTCAATGTGAGCGATGAAACTGCCATGTTTATCTTTCGTTCCCTACCAGAAACAGTTCTGACTTTATAATCATTCTATCCTTATACGGATATAATTTCTTTTGGATTCATTTCGGTGTGGATAACGTACTTCTTGAGTGGCCACAATTAGGCAATCGAAGCACAACGCGGGACTTTCGACTTCAGTACGAGTACGAGTGTGTTACGGGTAGTTGACACCGTTTTCGAAGGGCCAGATAAAATAGATATTACCTGAATATGTGGATTAAAAAAATATGGAGATTCACGGTACCTTGTAATTGGATTTAGACATCCAGCTCAGTGGAAGTGAAGAGATGACTCGTGAGAAATTAATTAGCCCCCCTTAGGCATTGATTAAAATTCAGAACAACAATTAATTTTAACAACATATTTTATGGGTCTCACAACCTTTCAATCATATATTTCATCAACTTTTATTCAAATATATATTAAAAGTCTGATTTTAATCTCCACCAAACAAAGGCTTAATGTATGTATTGGATCCCTGAGTGTATGACGTTGTCGATTTTATATTTCATAAGTGTATGGACCATAACAAATAATAAAGTGGACTACAACAACTAACGAAAATAAATTATTTAGGTTAGTTAGCTTTGGTTTGTTGGATAAAAGAAACTAAAACGAAGGATGAACATGGAGGTTAGCGTACGTTAAAAAAGTTCAACCTTGCGTGCTACCCTACCATCAAGCTTAGTTGGACCATTTTCGGGTTCAGAATTCTATGAATTTTTTAAAATAGTTGGTGGCTTGATCTGGAAATTAACGGTAGTCTTTATCATTTGATTTGAGACGTTCAAGTCTTTTAAGCTTTTAATTTAATTCTTGTTTGAGTTCCATTTTTGGAAAAAAAAAATAATATATTTTGGAATAGAATTTTTTGGAGAATATGTGATTAAAAAATAATGTAAGAATTTTCGATTTATGTATAAAATTATTTTATTGGAGAATGTGTGATTGAAAATATTTTTTTTAATAAGTGGGACTCAAACAAGGGCTTAGTTTTATTTTATTTCTAATGGATATTTTCTGTTTAATATATCTTTAAAATGTGAAATTTCGTTGAAAAGGAATCAAAGGGCTTTGAGGTCATTGTAATTTTGTTTGTTCTTTTATTTCTATTCTATTAACTTTACTTATGTATATCCATATTAACTTATCAACTTCCTCCCTAGATGTGGCATTAGAGGGGTTTGGATGCTGAATTGGACGGTCAACATGGCTTAGGGTATGGAATTGGGCGACTGAGACTGACGGTGAATGCACCAGTTTGGGGCTGATAATTGAATTAGATCGAAGATTTTGAGAATCTTGATACTTTCTTCTTCCATTTGTCAGTCCCAAATTTCAACTGATGTAGTGGTGTCAACTCAATTTTTTTGGTGGTAGCAGCGATGCGATGGCCATGACGGTGGTAGTTGTAGTGAGAAGAAAGGGTAGGGAGAAAGATAAATTGATTTTAAATTTTAAATTTTAAAATATTTGTTTGAAATTCGCTTGCACTTTTTATAAAAAATTGAGACTATAGTTGTAATTAGTTCTTTTTTTTTTTTTTTTTTTTCTTTTTGTTTTTTTTAAATATGAGGG